>WBMZ01011619.1:0-65468 GCA_013400975.1 Atrichornis clamosus | reverse complement strand
CCCTCTCCTCTCCTCCTCTCCTCCCACCTTTTCCTTTGCAGACAATACAGCTACTGCAGAAGGATGTGGGGACAAATTTTATTCCAGCCCCCACTCCTGATGTAAGCAATAAAGTAGCTCACTTCCTGTACTTTCTGTGAACTTTCTGACAAATAAATGAAGCCATATTTGATAGGAACTCATAAACGCTTCTTATATTGCTCTTTGGAAAAACTAGTAAATCAGTGTACAAGAGACCTCAATGATTTCCCAGTTTATGCTTCCAAAAATAATCTTGCATCCAATATTTCAGAAATTGGACTTTATAGAGTGGAATGGTGCCCTTTTGCCCTTTATTGGAAATAGTGAGTCTGTGACCTTTGTTGCTGTGCATCAGGTAACGACAGAGAGATATCTGGATTATGGACCTGTTTTCTTCTTTTAAACTCTTTAGTATCTTTACAATGTTATTACATGTTTTTGTACTATTTTGTGCTATTTTTTCTTAGAAATTCATGCCTATCTTTATCTCTCTGCCATTGCTCTCGCTCTTTTAGTCTTGCTATGTCTTGATTCTTGTTTCTTTCCAAACACCACTGGTTTGCCAATCACCTTCTCTTAAGCTCCTGCCATCCAAAACAGCCTTCTTGTATCTCTGCTTCACTGCTTATTCCAAACCTCCGCTGAAAGTACAGTTTCTTTTTTTAGCTATATTAATATCAGCTCTGACATTGAGCTGTAATTCAGTGCTGTAATATCTTCACCATATAGACCTACTCATTGTAAACCACCATCTTGTAACCTCCATGAAGAAGGCTCTTTTGTATAACTGAAATGCCATTTGGACACATTGCATTTGGTTTGATTTTTTTCCATATGATTTTTAAAAAAATATACAATTTATTCATTTGTTAGATGTTGTTCTAGGAAAGAATAAAAATTGGCTAGCTCTGGGCTGTTAGGTATGCTCAATAGCCTTCTTTGCGGGGAGAGAAGGAGGTTATCTCACTTCTTTCTTTTGGCTCTGTCAGCAAGTCTGATGATTTCAGAAAGAGCTGTACCATATCCTATGCAGGAGAAAAACTAACAGTATTTCTGGAGGTGACAGAAGATTTTGTTTTGGTTAATCAAAAGCATGGCCTTCTGGTGCCGTAGTGAAATTATCCAGCTATAGTATATGGATGTGGTGGGATGAGGAATGATATGATACTCAGCATGTGTCTAGACTTGTTCCCTTAATGTCTTAACACTAAATGCTAACGTACAAAACCTCCTTGTTCACGAATTGTGCATGTATTTTATTTAAATATGGGTGGCAGATTTAGAGAAAGAATTAAGTCAAGAAACAGACAATAATGCACAAAACAGTGGAAACTCATTCAGAGTATGAATTTCTGAAGGTTGTGTACAATAATAATGATAATGTTGTTAGACAAAGAACAACTCATCAACATCAGATGATATTGCTTCATATGCTGGCATCAGGAAAAAGAACATTTGTAATTAGAAATAGCTTTTGATTCTCAAGTGCAGTTTCAAAAAATAATTTGGGCTCCTGGGAATATAAATTAGACTGGGAATTGATAGTGTTTCTTGGAAATGTATGTCCCTTCCAAATTTCTGTACCATTATTATTAGAATTAAGCTGAATTCCAACAGAAATTGTTGAGGAACTTCAACAACTTAACCAATGCATCTAAAGATATTTCGGGGTTGTCCAACTGAAAAATGCCAGAAAAATGCTTGAAAATTAAGTGAACTTGCTATGAATGCTGGAACTATCACAGCCCTGCATTCATTACTTTGCAACAACAACACAACTGCAGCATTTTTGCAGCAGACTCTTAGGACTAAAAAGTCATCTTTGAAAGAGAGGAGCATGTGTGATGGGATGACAGACAAAAGCTGCTATGCAAGGAATACCACTTCTGATGAACCCAAAGTGGTGAACAAATTTTAGAGATGAGATTAGAGGAAAATAAGACATCTGATCTGTATCTGTTTCTTTTGGAAGATCTTTCCTACCGACTAATGATAGGGTCCTTTGCAAAGCTGATGATATTCAATCTTATCACACCGTCATCTACTCTCGTGGTTTGGAGAAGGTCCAGATGATGCCATGGGGTAACCATCACAGAGTGAGCCTATACCTGATGTCTCAGCATGTGAACAGAAGCAAGTCCACAGTCAGTCATTTGTGCTGAGATAGCATGGATTGTTAATAGCTTGTGCTAGAAAAAAACCCAATAGTTTTGTTAAAAAAAAAGAGATGTTGCAATTTTTCTTGGGAATTATTCAGATATTGGCATTTTTTGATCAGTGAATGTATTTTCATGGTGATTTCACACACTGTTGGTATGGTTATTCAAAGATTTATGTGGAGTGTGATTCAAATACAAATTGGTGGCTCATGTCAAACACCCTTGGAGCTGCTGAAGCCCATCAACCGAGCAGATCTGGCTTTGGGCATTATCCTGGTTTGAGGAGTCACACCCTGATGCCAAGGGTCTCACCGTGGCCCATGAGATGTGGTCCAGGGCTGGGGGAGGCCACAGAACCCTTCAGTGAGGTAGACTGGAAGGGTCTTCCAGTTCAGCCCCTTCCCTGCACCATGCTCATAAACCTTGCCAAACAGAGCAGGGCAGACACCTGACCCCACCCAACTCATGCCATCTCTTCATCCTCAGACTAAATGTCCACTTTTTGGGCTAAAATAATGTAGCTTTGGGGACCTGCCCTCAGCACAGGTTACAACACAGTGTTTTGCAGGGTGGCAGCACGGACATCTGTGGTAGACATCAGAAGTAGTTCCCCAGAGCTCTGTGTCCATCAGACCAACGCTGGGTGCCTGTTCTGTGCCACTCGTCTGGTCGTGTCCCAGCGTGCTGAGAATACACACTGCACCAAGACCAAGGTCTTTGATCTCCTGAAGGAAGAGCAAACCTCCCACCAACCCTTTCCTGCCTGAGTTATCTGGGAGATAAAAATGCTGCTATTACAAGGTGCGGTGGGGCCCCTTTTCTCTGCAGTGCAGAGGATAACTCGGCACGGGTACAAGTCAGGTTTCAAGGCTTTGCCACTACAGTCTGGAGAGAGGTTCAGTTGAACACTTTCTTCAGGTTCAGTGTCATGTGGTGTGTGCCTGTGTGTGGCAGGGGCCTGTTCCAGGGCTAGTAAGCACTCTTTCTATCTTGACAGAACCCAAACAAAGCTTCATATTTTTTCATCGTGTGTTTTCCAAAGTAAATGATCTGCAGGCATTTACCCAGAATATCATTAACATACAAAGGGAAACTGAATTTATTGTGCCCAAATGCTACACTAGTGTTTACAGGAATTCTGATCTTTAAATTTCTTGCTAAACATAATCTATTTTGTGTATGTTATGATAACCCTGTCTGGGATTTTAAATAATAACAGAAGACTATAAAATCTAAAATTTCTTTTTTCAAGTCATTAGATGCATTTAGAGATTTAGAATATTCTGAATAATCAATTTTCTACTACAATATGTAAAAATTAAAAGCCTTAAAATTTAACTAGAAACATAGAGCTAAACAGTGTTTTGTTTATTCCTGCTTTTTATTAACATCATTGCTTTTCATTATAAGGTAATTCTGGGGAAATAATGAATTTTGTTGACATTACTATTTATTATGTTCTTTTTAAATAAACCTTTACATTTTATTACTAATAGGGGGAAAACACTGAGCCAGATTTGACTCATGTAGCTTGATTAGCGTCATCAGATTTACGTCAAGGTTGGGCTGGGTTGAGTCTCTCCTTGCTGAGGAGAAAGCTTGAAACTTTTGGCACTTAATTAGGAGAAATACACAAACATTTAAATGCTGTTAAGTATGATTAGGCAATGAGTACAGAGTTCAGTCTGTGTGCCAGGCAGGAATGGACTCCAGGAGGCTTCGTCTGACTGAGAGAGTTTTGCCAGGTCCCTCAGCCACATACCCTGACAGCTGGGAGTGCTTCCTGACACCCACCCGGGGACACTACTGAAATATGTACATGGTATGAGTTATTTTCATCCTGGTGCCTTTGATATCCTGGCTTCCAAAGGAAGAAAAAGCAGAAACATGAGCCATAAATAGGGTCTGGACTGGTTCACGATGATGGCGGTCTAGAGAAGGGTGGGAAGAGCTGAGAAGGGCACTGACGCACAGTGTGTGCTTGGCCTGTTGCACTCTGTCAAATTCAATCTTACATAATCCACTCAAATTAGTGGCGAATTCTGACCCCAAGGCTACAAAAAGGTGGTAGGTCCAGAAATTCACCTTTATGAGAGCTGGAAACCTATACCTAGTTTCCAGCCAGAATTTCTTAATGGATGTCTAATACCTCTTTGTTCTTATGCCAAATCATTGTCTTTAAGCTTAAAAAGCTCTTTTCCTTTTCTGGTGTTTATCCTCCAGCTGTATTTACAAAGAGTGACTGTATCCCCTCACAGACTTGGATCTACTTGGCTAAATAAGCCACTGTCTTTTAATTTCCTCTTGTAAAATAAACTCTCTGTTGCTTGTATCATCCCAGCAGCCATTTCTGCACCTGTTCTGGTATGAGTTCCCCTTCTGTCAACGTGGGTGACCCAAACGGCCAACAATACTGAGATTTCACAAGTGTCTTGTTGGTGGCTTTCATAGTCCTAGCAACACCTTGCTACATTAATTCTGATCACGCTACCTTTTCATAAATGCATCTTGTAATGCATAGGCATCCTGTGGCTCACTGGTGTTTGCAGTTTTGTAGCTGCTGATGAAGTAGCTGAAGAGTTTGGGTCAAGGTGACAGTAGCTCCCAAGTTTTAAACTCCAGTTGCATGATCCCAGCTTTCTAAAAAGTACGGCTAAATGCCCAGTTGCATAGCATGAACCAAAGCAGTGAAAGAGCAGGGGTCTCATTTATGATAGCAAAATCACTTCCACAGTGTCCTGTTAGATCTGGGAGCATTTGCATGTGCAAATATGTAGCTTGTTTCTCTAACCATGGTGTTAGACAAAACCTGAGATGATGGTATTAATTAAGCAATAAAGCAATGCCAAATCTGTGTGGGATGTAGGTAGTTTTAAAAGGATTAAGCGCTTTATAAATAAAGTACATCTGGAAAGTAAAGCTTCTGGTACCCTGGCGAACTCCCTCCCACCCATTGAATTCCTTCCTGGCTGTGCTTGCCTGCCTCACTCAGGCTTGCCTCCCATCACTTTGTGCTTCCTCATCATTATAATCCAAATTTCAAGGTTACCTGTCTCATGCAGTTTCTCAGGACATTTAATATTGTTTAGAAAATTTTTCCTGAAGGTTGCTGTGTGTGTGCGTGTGTGTGTGTGTGTGTTTAAACAGAGGACATTTCAGGTCAGCCAGTGGGTTCCTTAACTACTTCAATCTGTGTCTCAGTGGTAATATTGCTCATATAAAATTGTTTGTTATTGCTGAAAATTTCAATATCTTTCATGTGATGATGGATTTAAAAGCAAAATATTGATATTCAGCTAAATAAAACATGATCAATATTTTCTCAAGGTGTTACATCTGACTCACAAATATCCACAGTATAAACAAAGCTGGAATGTCTTTTTTTTCCACTTACAGGTCCTTTAGGATTTTTACCTTCTTTATAATCTGCTTAAAATCCAAATTCATGCTTAGTACCATGTGTATCATAGACGAATCTTTGCTGGAATTTACTTCCCATCCAGTATCACAACATATGTTACACAACACAGAAAAAATGTGTAATACTTCATTTCCCCTTCACTGTGGCCCCATGTTTTCTTTGCATTTTATTCCCCTTCCAAAATGTAACTCAATATACCAAATGTTGGAAAAATATTTGCTGCTTGATAAAGAAAGGCAGCATAAATGAAATCTCCAACTTTCAATAAATTCTAAATGTGCTAAAATATTTGTATTTAGAAAGGAGTCTTAATATCTGCTGTTATGGCCATCACCTAGGAAGGAGGGAAGAGTATGAGCATGTTTGTGTGTGTATGTGTATTTGTCTCCATATGCAAGTATGTATATATATGTGGTTGGAATGGAAGACCCTGCCATTTCCCTGCTGGCTTCTTACTTAGCCATGGTTGTCACTGACAGGATGAAGTTTCTGCTCAAAAAAAAATCAGGTCTTGTTACCAACAGTAATATTACTTGCTGGTTTTAAAAACTCCTAAAATCTGGACTGGAAAGACCAAACATAAATAAAAGATCATATAATAGGGGTGCTAGCTTCCCATGCCAGGAGGAAATTACTTGGCAAAGAATATCTGAAATCCTTTAAAAGCTCTTCTGTGTACCAGTTTCAGAGTGATGCTGGCCTGACTTCCAGCTGACTAATGGAGCTCCATGGAGTGTAACATCAGTGCCCATTCCTTAGTTATTACCAATAATATATCACTTGGAAAATAAACAGAAAGATAAATGACAGGACAGATGTCTAATGAGGCAGAGGTTAAGGAGTGTTAAACTGTGCTGGACACCATCCGACATGCCGGTGCTAAATTATGCTGAATGCCCTGAGCTCCCTCCCCATAAAAGGTCAATGCTCTGGGTATGTTCCTGGATGATTTATGAAATCAAAGAATGGCCCACATGCCTATCTCTCTGGGAGGTGAGCAGCTTGCAACATTGTCAATCGCAGTCCCATAATAAACCAAATTTAAGCATCACTCAAATCAATCCATCTTAGTCACTTGCAAGCCCTCCTCTGTCTTGTTCTCACCAGCAGCCATGATACGGCATATTGTTTCTCATATACGTCCCTGTAGCTATTTTAGAAGCCTGCAGTGCTCTTTGCTAAGGTTAGAAGCTTCCTGAAAATGGCTGTTTCTTTTGGACCAGGTCAGAGTTGCTCAGTCTCTCTGCTGTTTCCATGTCAGGTGTGTGAGCAGATGGCATTTTCTTGTCCTCAGAATCATTTATCCTGTATTTGTAGATGAGGTACCAATGCGGTATTTATAAAGAAAATTTTTAGTTTCAAATTCAATATTTAACTACACCAGCATAAGCTAGCTTTATCCCTCATGCTTGAAGAGTTAAATTCACTATACCTAAAATCTTTCTGAAGGGAACTGTACACTGTGCCCACACAGAAATCCATTTCTATTTCCTGTGGTGCTGTGAGGTATTTGCTAGTTGTAGTTGGTGTGAGTAGAAGAGCCTTCTGTAGTTCTTCCACCTTCCAGGTTTTTTCAACTCAGTATCTAATTTCTGCTCAATAAAAAAGTGATTGATAGATAATTATTGTGCATCTTTAGTACTTTTGAGGTTGCATAACTTCATGATTTTCTTCCCATTCCTGTTTCTGAAGACATACTAGAGGAACCACGTGGGAGAAGAGAAGCAGATCCTTGTAAGAGCAATGTGGCTTTAATTCTCCACCTGCAGATCAGGCACATAGAGGGTCAGCACTTTTACTCTCTCTAACGCAGTCAGGGTGACAGGAAAGCTCCTGGTGAAGGGGCAGGGTACCAGGAGCCAGTTTTCACTGCCTCTTCAAAAAATTAGGCAAGCTGAAGGTCCCATGTGGGGCAGTCATTTGAAAGCCTTAACTGGAGCTGTTTCACATGTACTGAACATAAATATGGTGACTAAGAGTGAGGGACTTTCCTCCTTAAAGAGTTGCTGGATGCTGCCTGTAAGCAGGTGCTGCAGGTACCTCAGCCATTGTTCGGCAGAAAGACATCAAAATAGTACATGTTCTGCCTCCTGCCTGGCTTTTCCTCCGGGCTTTTAGTATCATTTGTCACTGAAAACAGGGTGAATTTTGTAGAGAAAGAGTCACAAAGGTGGCTCAATGCTCTGTGTGTGTTTTCTGCTGTCCAGCGGGACCATCTCATAAACAGGGTGCGGGCTCCTGACAGCCGCTGGAAGTGCTTCCCAGAACGGAGTGGAAACTTTCCAAAGGGACAAAGTGATTTATCACCAAAATAACTCAGAGGGGTGTGACTTAACAACTGTTATAATTGAAAAATGGAACCAAAGGCACAGAACTTGTTAGAACTCATTGGGCTGAAGTTCTGATAACACTTTGTTGCCAATAATGTATTTTTCCTGGCTTTCTGTCTTATTTGCCACAGGATCACAGAATATCCCTGGGAAGCTAGAGGAGGATAAGGGATATCTTAGATGTGATCCAATCTTAGAAATGTAAAGTGTCAGAGAACCAAAGGTGTGAAGAAAACCAGAAAGACTCAGAAAAATATCAGAAGACAATTTTCTTCTAAGTCAGTACCTATAGGTAATTCTTCTGAAAAATGTGCAGCAAACCTGGAACAAATGCCTTTTAATTCAATCAGTTATGTGATTTAATTAAGTCCTCAGAAGCCATGAAGTGCTGAACAGAGATATCAAGTTTATAAAAAAATATAAAATGAAGATATGACATCAGTAAAGGCTTCCTCTAGGATAAGAAAGAGGCTAACTTTCACATTTGTCAGTCAGCTGAAACTTAATATGACTACTGAAATCTTTGGAGGACATTCACACTAAAAATCAATTTAATCCTGCCTTCAAAGCACTAGTTGTTCTTAGTTCTATGGAAAGGACTAGGCTTGGGCTGATGAAAGAGAGGTAATCCCGTGGCTAAACACATTTTTCTCCTGATTGCCTGACTATGGAAACAGGCTTTACTCAGCCAGGCTAACTGAAGGCCTGGAAAGCCTAAGGAGTCAGCAACCCCTCACGCTGCTTTTCTTGCTCTTCCCCTTTTGGTCTCACTGATCGTAAAGAAGATTGCTCTGCTCAGGATGACTTCAAGTTTTTCAAGGCTAAGGTAAGTGAAATCATCTCAACTCACTGAGTTCAAGAGGTGTTTGAACAACACTCTCAGGCACATGGGGTGGTTGTTGGAGTGTCCTGTGCAGGGCCAGGATTTGGACTTGATGATCCTGACGGGTTCCATCCAACTCAGCATATTCTATGTTTCTATGATCTAATGAAGTAGGATTTATAACCTAATGGCTACCAAGAGGAAATCTCGCTAGTGTTAGAGGTCAAATACTTATGTCAAGAATATTTTATTCAGTAGCAATAAAAAATTCTTCCATGAACCAATAAAAATAATGCTCTGGGCCTTCGTACTACTGTGTGTATTATATGTGTTCCTCTATATGAGAACAATAATTATTTTCCTGTGTTTTGTTCCATATGGGCTTTATAATTCCGTAACCTTTCTGTGTTTTCAATGAAAAAAAGATTATACGGGGCCACTTGAGCAATAGGAATTCTAGTTGCAATCTCAGAGCTTTAAATCTTTTCCAAAAAAGTGATTTAGAGGCAGTCAATAGATTTGAGTGTCGTCCAGTTTTGGGATACAGGTCATAAACACTGACACATCATAATGGTATGGCAAACCATTATAATGGCGCCCGGTAGCATGGCTGTAGCTAAAGAGCTGTCAGCAATTTAGAGCTGTGTGAAGAAATTTTGAACATGAAGTACAATGGGTGAATTTTGGCTTCATGCCTGTGTCATCAAACAGCAGAAAAGCACTTTTAAGGAGTCCAGTTTCTCTAGATGTACTTTTTCTCTCCTTTGTTTGTTGCCAAAAGGGGAGCTATTATTTTAGGGAAAAATACTTTCCTCTTTTTCCCTCTGTCTCCCTCTCTCTCCCTCTTTCTTTTGAGAAGCAAAGCCAGTGTCATACTGTAGCACTGTAGCTGAGGACAGGAGGGTGGAAAAAGGTCAAAAAGTAAAGTGTGCTGTCTGCTTGGAAAAGAAAAACTTTAACAATGTGACTAATAGCACTCTTAGCACTTGTAAATAAGGGAAAAGGATGTATTGTGTCAAGAAGTTGAGAAAGAAAACCTGCTAATATACCTTGCCCCAAATCCACAATTCGTAGTCTCATGTGAAATACAATTACTCAGAAAATAGGAAAGTGAAAGATTTGATTTTTGTCTGGAAAATCCTCATTTAGGAGTAATTTCCTGAATATATTCAGATGTGCACTGCAGCAACTGTGCTAGATTGAGGAAATATTAACTTAATTCAAAAGTATTACAATGTTTCTGTAGAGCAATTAAGGTCAGGTCTACAGATAACTATTTTTTTTAATGGTTCAAATTATACAGAGGAAGAGAGGGCGTTTATCTGTGGTGGTCTTTCTGTTTAAGAAGGACAAAGTATATTCCAGGGTCACCACTCTGAACAGCCCTTTCATTGTTATTGCATGCAGATATTGTTTGGAGACGGAGTGCAAATGCTGTAATTGTGTTGATGCCTGATGGGGGGTACTGCACCTTCCTTAATCAAGACAAAGAAATTGGTGTGATTTTGGAAGGTGCCTCCCTTCTCATTAAAAGCAGTAAGTTAGTCAGATCACTGAGTTTTTCCCGTTTCCATTTACATATTGAAATCTGATCATCTTCTCATAGAAGTAGAAGGAAAAAAATCCTATTGACTAACACCAGGGTTTTTTCTTCTGGGGAGAAAGAGTGCTGCCTTGCTTAATTCTTAACTAGGTTTTGTACCCGTAAATCCTTCAGTCCCAGTTTCCTGAAACACTCAAGTGGAAACTGAAAAATATCCTTATTTTAGATTTTATTACATATCAAATTTTTCAAAGATATCTCTGCCAACAAAAATGACTGCAGGTTGGGAAGAAAGACTGTGAAATGGATGAGGTCTGGTGATATTCACTTAATGAACAGTACAGCTGTGGTCTGAAATGCATTTCTAATGGCAGAATTCAAATCACATATTTGTAAGGGTGTTGAAAAAGAAAAGGGAAGGAAGGAAGTAAGGAAGGAAGGAAGGAAAAGCAAGCAAGAAAGAAAAAGAAAGAAAACGAAAGAAAGGAAGACAGAAAGAAAGAAAAAGAAAGAAAAAAGAAAGAAAGAATGGAAAGAAAGGAAAAGAAAGGTCTAGTATACATTTTTGTTATGATTTCAGATTGTTTAGGCTAAAAGTTGGGCTGTTTATTGAGATTTAGGGAGGGGTTTGTAAAACTTTTCTTTATTTCCAGATGCTTAAAATAATCTGCTTGATTTTCTGTGGCCCACAACAATAATTTTGTAGTATCAGGAAGCATGAGTTAGGAGGAAGAACAGGATAACAGTCCCTTGGGTATCTTCTGTGCACAGCAACAGTTCATGTCTCACTCTGATCTTGAGATCAGTTTGAAGATGATCCAGCTGTAAATGATTACCTGGTCATGCAGGCCGGAGAGTCAAAGATACTTTGTCCATGGTGTTAAACAAAATGTCCAGCGTTTAGCTGGATAAACACATCACATGCTGACTGAGAAGCTGGGTCACAGATTGGGAGCAGAGGGTTGTAGTAAAAGGGCTGACATCAGGCTGGCGACCTGTCACTACTGGGAGTCCTCAGGGCTCCATCTTAGGCCCTGTGCTCTTCTACATCTTCATCAATGATTTGGATGCAGGACTGGAATGGATACTAAGCAAGTTTGCAGATGATAAAAAACTGGGAGCTGTGGACTTCTCTGGGGTCAAGAAGGCCCTGCAGAGAGACCTTGACAAATCAGAATGCTGAGCAATCGCCAACCAAATGAAGTTCAACAAGGGAAAGTGCCGAATTCCGCACCCTGGATGTACGGACAGACTGGGAATGAGATGCTGGAAAGCAGTGCCACAGAAAGGTACCCCTGAGGGTACTGGTCGATGGCAAGTTGAACGTGAGTCAGCAGTGCCTTGGCAGCCCAGAGGGCCAGCCCTGTCCTGGGGTGCATCAGGCACAGCATGGACAGCTGGGCAAGGGAGGGGATTGTCCCGCTCTGCTCTGCACTGGGGCGGCCCCACCTCGAGTGCTGGGGGCAGCTTTGGGTGCCACAACATAACAAAGACATTAAGTTATTAGAGAGCATCCAGAGGAGAGCCATGAGGATGGTGAAGGGCCTTGAGGGGAAGCTGTATGAGGAGTGGCTGAAGTCACTTGGTCTGTTCAGCCTGGAGAAGAGGAGACTGGGGAGACATTGCATCTCTTTGTGAGGGGAAGAGGCGGGGCAGGAACTGATCTCTTCTCGCTGGTGACCAGTGACAGGACCTGAGGGAATGGCCTCAAGTTTTGTCAGGGGAGGTTTAGGTTGTATTAGAAAGAGTTTCTTCACCCAGAGGGTGTTTGAGCACTGGAACAGGCTCCCCAGGGAAGTGGTCACAGCACCAAGCCTGAGTTCAAGAAGTGTTTGGTAAGTGCTCTTGGGCACATGGTGTGACTCTTGGGGATAGTGCTGTGCAGGGCTGGGAGTTGGACTTGATGATCCTTGTGGGTTCCTTCCAACTCAGCTTATTCTGTGGTTCTCTGGTTCTGTGAAATAAATCACTAGGATTGCTGAAATAAGCCTGAAGATATTTTATACAAAGTGGAATGGTCTCCAAAAAAGCAGGATTAAAAATTCCCACCTGACATGACTCTACAGACAGCTGCTCAGGCCACTCACTGGAGTGGTGAGTGATTACAATTCATATTCCTGCATAGACTCAATCTTCCAATGAATTTTTATTTTTGGAGGGAGGGAGTTGCCTGGGAGGAAAAGAAAACAACCCAGAAAAATTAAATTTAAGAACAGTTTGTTTTTTGGTGGTGTTTTTTCTGTTTTTGTTTGTTTGCCTTATGTTGTTTTTCTGTTTCTCTCTGAACTAAATATTAAGCTATATCCAAGGTTCTATATGTGACCAGGCAAGTGGTTGTATACTTCATTTCTGGCATGGGACAGCACATATTTTTCTGTGAGGACAGAGGAAAGGTGCAGAGACTTCAGATGGTAGGACCTTAAAATATGAATTTTTGGGATTATTGTGTACTTAAGATCAAATAACTGGTTTAGTGAGTTATTGTTGGTGTTGTCCTGTGCCGGGCCAGATGCCGGACTTGATCCTTCCAACTCAGGATATTCTGATATTCTATGAGTATATTTCTGAATTGAGGCTGTAACCTTTGCAAGAGGAGTGTTTTTGTATATATAAATTAAAGTAGTGGTTATTGGTTGTATTTTACATGTGCACTGCAGAATAAATTCAGACCCTAAGGAGACTTGAGATCTGGGAGAGGCAATGAAGACAGGACAGAATATTATAAAAACATCTTTTTGTGATGACTTTTGGCAGTAGCTTCACTACCTGTTTTTACAATGTATTGCTTTTATTTGTCCAAGTCCCATAATAAGGAATAAGACGCTTGCACCATTAAATCTGACGGCTCTTTGCATAATTTGGCAAGGATTTGGAATGGCGGTGTGAATCAAGGACAAATGTTTTTACACCCTGGAGTGAGAAAATACACAGGGTATTGAACGGAAAGATACTGAATGTTTTCTTTTGACATTACGTATTTTCAAATGAGTTATTCTGCCAATTATTGCATATTAGACCTATAAAAAAGAAATATAATATTTAAAAGGTGTTAACTTTAATTGCAGTGTGCTCCTCTTGCAGTTGCATTCTGAATAGAAGGAGCTGGAAATGGCAAACACAGGGGCTTGGTTTAGCTCGATGCTATTTCTGCAAAACTGATGAGCTAAATGGAAAGTAGGAGAATATATCTTCAGACAGCAGGAGCCAAAGAAACAGTTTTCTCCACTCTTCTCTTTGAAAGACATCTGTAATAAAATTTCTGGAGATGCTCTGAGGATATTCCCTCTCTGGACTGTAAACTCCATTTGTTCCTGATTCACACATCCATTCCAAGCTTGGACCAAATGCTCCATCTCCTCTCCAAACCACCATAAATGTGACATGTTATTCCACAAATAGCTGAACAAGTGAAGCCTATTCTGCTGTGGAAGTGTATCTCCTTCCCTTTGTACCACAGTAATCTCTCTCTGAATCTCTCTGTCTTTTCCACTTTGATGACTCACTCTCCCTCTCACCTATACTTCATGAATTATTACTCTGAGGTATTTTCTATGTTCCCCCTTGCCTCCAGCTTTACCATAATTCCAGTCTCTCTTCTCCACACTCTTTAATCTGGCTTCCTTCTTGCCTTACAAACTGTTTGTGTGGACAGAATTATACTGAAGCTGCGCCTAGGTGCACTCAAATGTGCATATGCTCTATAAGTCAGTTTCTGACTTACATGAAATCAAAGAACTTTATTATTTAAAGTTTTCTGTCCCCTTACCATGTTTGTTTGAAATGAGCTGTTGTATTCCTGTGTTATTTGGATGGCATGTAGCTGAATGGACAGTCTGTCTACAGAAGTCCTTTACTCAATGTTGCTGGAATAATCGGAAATTTAAGTGTCTCAGTGTCCTTTCTCCTGCATGGTGACCCTTGACTCTGAGGTGGATTTATTTTGCATTAATTTTTCCAAGCATGCATTTTTGCATTCAAAGGTTTTATACATTGGCCACAGAGGCAGGGAGAACAGATGCAGACCAAATGCTGTGCCAGATTCTTTTAAAGGTATTAGACAATAGATCCTTGGGTAATTGCACTGCTTGAGTCCATCTCATGCACTGGTTTGCTCACCAGTCCTCCAAAGACTGGTGGCCAGAGCAAATCTCTATGTATCTCATTAACTAAGATAGACAGTGATTATTACTGCTTCCTAATTACAGGTCTGCTGTCGGAAGTAAATGATGTGAGCAATAGCACTTTATTAATGTCCTGTATGAAAGTATCTAAAATTCTTACCATCGTGGAAGATGAAGACTGGTATCCTGAAGCTTCCTAGTACTCCCATGTAAAAGGGAGAGGACTTGGATGATGGAGTCATGGCCTAGTTCCCCAAATGGTTGTCCCTAGAGCTAGAGAAAACCTGCTTGCTGACTGCAAAGGCTCGGCAGAGTTTTTGCCTGCTTGCACCACAGAAGTGTGTTTTATCTCTGTTGCATCCAGCCCATGTGTCCTCCTCTGGCACATCATCTCCCTTTGGGGTTGTCTTGAGATTGTTTCTGTTCTGATGCCAAGAGGGAATTGATAGCATCCTTGGTTTAACTTTTGTATTTGGTGGTACAAAAGAAAAGTAGGATATCATTTGGCAGCCAGTATATAGAGAAAACCCCAAACAAACCAAAACCAAAACCAAAATAGAAGAGGACAAATTCTAGTTGCAATGAGTGCTGGCTAGCAGTGCATTGCAAATTACTCTCTTATGTAAGAAGCTTGCTTTCTGTAAAACTTTAACTTAAAAAATTGAGAGAATATTTACCTTCTCCCTAATTCGTCTCTCTTTTCTCTCTGGAATAACAGAATTGTTTGAATGAATCTTTCCTACCATTTCTGAAGCCCTAGAGGAGGCCAGTCCTAGAGGAGCCGAGCTTTCTTCCTTCTCTAACCGAACAGGCTGAGACAATTCTTTTTTTTGGGGTCCCTTCTCTATCTCTTATGTGGGTGTGTGCAACCCCTACATATTGCAAAAGGCTCTATTGGAAAAATGATAATAAAGTCTGGTGCCTATCAATATCTTAGGCTAAACTGAAGTGAATATGTTTGAGGTCCACCACCCATAAAATCTTAAAGATCCAGTGATCCAATGACCGCTTACACATGGTGGGATGTGAAATAAAACTCCAATTAGGACTTCACTTTCCTGTTCTTCTGGTTTTCATTCAAAGTAATCTTACATTAGATGTTTTCAAAAGTCTTTTGTACTACAAGTAAGAACATCCACAAATAAAATTCTAGTTTGCTATCCTTATTTGTTCTAGTAAGCTCTGAAAAAAAATAAAACCCTCAAAAAAAAAAATCTAACACTCCCCCCTTCTCAACTGATATATTTTGAATTGAGATGAAATCTTGGGCCGGAATCAAACTTGGGCCAGAAAAATCAGTCTAGTTAATTAAAATACATTATCAAATGTTTACGTTCATGGCCACAGGGTGCTATTGAGGCCTACAGAATAAATGAGTCCAAAAATAATTACATATCTTTAGGGAAAATAGATCTATCCATGGCTTTTACAGTTGATGATCAGGCTTCAGCCTCTGCCTCAGCAAGTCCCTAAGTGATGCTGAAGGAAAGCCAGAGGAAAGACTCTCTTAGAAAAGTTGTCATATAATGTCTCACTATACACTAGCCTAACTAGCTAATGTTGTACCCACGATGCTGGACTAAAGAAATTTTTTTTCTCGGTTATAAAGCTATTTTTTTTCCTAAGATCTATCTTATTAACATAATATAACTGGTAAAAAGATGGGCATTTATGCATGATATGATTTTCAAAGCATGATGTGTTCAACATACTTATTTGCACAAGAAATATCAATACATTTTTCCTCAAAAATGTATTTTCCAAAAAAACCTGTCTTTTTTTCTTTGTATTTTTTATTGCATTTTTAAATGTCCTTTCTCCTTTGACAAAATTGTGCTATGTTTTTTTATTTGGATAGAACTCTATTTTCTGACTGCAAATATGTTCTGTCTGAGCTGATCTGAACATCTGTAAGCAGAAACATAAAGAAACCTAGGGTCACATTCAGTGTCAGTTTTTAAAAATTTCCATAAACTCAGATTTTCAGATTCTTGTTTGTACAAAAATAGGTAAAAAGAAAGTTCCCTCCCCTTTTAGGGTCTGAATTTGTCCCAGACATCTTCTCAGTCTTTGATCAGTTTAGACAAGTCTTTCATTTCATATTTTTCCAGAATATATCAATGGCTTTTATCATACCATTACTGAAATTCTATTTCTCTGTTATTAATAACCACTCAAAACAGATGCAGACAAATGGTGAATACCAAATACTATGACCACCCATGCTTTCCTACTAAATCATATTGTAAGTATTACCTATGGGATTGTTTGCTGTGCAATCTGTTTTCTGAAGTTCCCAGACAAAAATCCCTCTTCTAGTTGTAGGGAAGCAGACCAGAATGCTGATTGAAAATTTTGTTCTAAATGTAGTTGTGCTTGTAGGGAATTAGCTTTTATTTTCTTTCCTGACTTTCCTTGCCTGACGGTGTCTTTGCAATGTAATGTAACTGACATCAATGGATTAGGGAATTGCTTTTCCTGTTTCAGTGCTTCTTAGTCCTGCCTAAAAGAGTTATTTGCACAAAGTTTAAAAAGTAGACAAGAAATCTTTTCTTCCAAAGAAATGTTTAAGATGAATGGCAGCTGCTCCATGATTGACAGCCTAAGAGAAGTAGGCCCTATACTTTGAGCTGTCTCTGTCTGCCATTTGATAATCTTTTGGAGAACACCCAAACACATACAAGAACAGTCCTATAGCTTAAGCCTTTAAAGGCCAATTGGATAGTTGATATTATTTCCATTTCATTTGGGAAAATTTCTATTTTAGTACTTACATCATGTAAGAAACTAAGAATGTATAAACTGCCCTTAAAATATCTCTTTGTAAGTGGTTTACTCAGAAGTGAATGTTTAATGCTATTTTTCTGTCATCTAGTTACATTTACAATGTGCAAGCTCTTGAACTAACTTGTCATTTCTGCTACACGTACTTATGTAGGGGAAGATGCTTCAAAGCCTCAGAATTAAGAGAAAAGTTTTAATTTAGTTTTTTTAGGCTTTTTTTTTTGTTTGGTTTGGTTTGGTTTGGTTTGGTTTGATTTTATTTGGTTTTTTTGGGTTTGTTTTTGCTAGTTTGTTTGTTTGAGTCATATTTCTTCTAATTCATTCCTTTCAGCTTCTTTTCTTTTAGATTTCAATCTGTGAAGTAGTCAAGTGTTTAGTGGCCAAAGTGTTCAGTAGCTACAATATATAACCATTTTATATCCCTCTAAAGAAGGATACACCTGTTTAAATCTCCACAGTTTTATGTATGTGTATTACTGCTACAACCACCAAAGATATGGGCCCTCATATATATAAAAGAATATTGATAGGTGATACAATCTGTCTTTTATGGTACTGACGCTGAGAAACTATCACCCTATCACCAAATGCTAAAATACAACCAAATACAACTAAAATACAGCTAAAAGATATAGAAGAACTCAGGCACTTGTGCATAAAAGTGATAGTTGTTTTTGCACTGACTGCTTGCCTGCTGCTCTGATGTCATGGTAAATTAAGGACCAGCCCATCGTGCTAATGTTTCAGAAGTGAATGGGTTAAAAAACTGTGTCAGTACTGTGTTTAGGTATTTACAGAAGTTTAAATTTATAGAAATTCCACCAGTATTTGCAAAGTTCAGGTAAAAATAAGAAGAGAATCTATCAGCATACTCATGCTTTTTAAAAACAAATCTCACAGGCCAAAACCTTTCAAAGGGAGGACTGGGTTTTCATTTTGAATAATGTTCCTTATATCAGGAAAGAAATATTGGTTACATAGTGCTTTCCCAAGCAGAAGGTCATTTACAAAGTGGAGTGAAGGAGGCAGTTGATCAGATTTTCCTTTGTGCGTTAACAGCATGTCATCAGGAATGTCCATTTCTTTGTGGTAGAACAGATTCTTGGACTAAGGAGACATTTTCAGAGGGTCATCAACCTGACCTTTAGCATCACAATAATATTTGGACACAGTAGTGGTCTAATTCATAGTACCTATATCCAAGCCAACTCTTAGCACAGCAGAGAGGGAGACAGACATAAGCATGGCATCCATGAAAAATAATGTTCTGTGTAGTGTATTAATCGGTGAGCAGTGTAGAGAATACAGATGAGTTGAGTTTGAAAGACAGTGCTTTTCTCTACTTTGGATTACATTTCTAAATTCTCTAAGCCAGATCTTATAACAATGTGAGGGGCGATGGTGGTGCCTACTGTCTTCTCTTACCTTTCCGGTGAACTGGTGAAGCATGCAACGGCCTAAATTAGGAAAAAGGAAAACAGAAATAAATGGTATCATATAACAATTAAGAAATTCACCTGAAATCTAGTAAACCATTTTATTTTCATACTGTAATCTGTGTCTGACTCATCTTCCTCATCATAATGCTGTAGGGACAGAGTTAGTAGTTCTCTTTTGCGTCTTTGCCCAAAGACTAAGTAATTGTCTGTTCATGTGTAACTTGATATGAAATAATTTCATCCTAGAATATATGAAAAGTAGCCTGGTATGTTGGTACTCTTTTGCCTACCAGGGAGGTTTGGCAGCTAAACACAGGTACTCTAAATCACAATTAACTACTCTGTTCACAGGATTTTCAGTGTTAAGTGGGTGTACCTTGAAAAAAGGAAGGAATTACTGCTTTGTTTTTGTTTGTTTGTTTGTGGTTTTTTGGTTTGGTTTGGTTTGGTGTTTTTGTGGAACCTGATTCACGCTAGGAGAGGAAGTGGGTTGTGGGTCTTTTTTTTTTAATCCTAGATACACCATAAGGTCCCGTGTGCTTTGAGAATGTTCATGACCAGATAGTTGAGGAACTTCACTGACGGCAAATTTGACATCTAAGGGTTCCCTTTGTATGACATCAGAGCAACAATACAAGACCTGTCTCCTTGAACTGTGATCTGTACTCAACCCATGACAGTCAGAAGAGGTGACAGGGTTGCAACTGTCTATTTAATTTAATTTGTTGATTTCTGGCTTTATGAACTACCCCCATGAAAGTGAAGGCTGGGCCCTTGGTGAGTTGTAAGTCATACTTATGTCATGGAAGTTGAGGCCACATACTGGACAGTACAAATCTGTAACAGCTAATAAGCACTCTTTCACTTTGGGGTATATTTTCTACCAGGTTTGGGGTTGTGGGTTTTTTTAATCATCAGATTTAAATAGTTTTTAAATGTTGGGGGGTTTTTTTATGAGCAAGTGATCTAGTTAAATTATCAGTGATATTGAAACAAAGTGTTCTGTTGCGTATGTAGGTTTTCTTTGAATCTCTCTGATCTGGAACACAGAATGGAGAACTCCTTGTACCATTAATTTTTAGCTTTAAAATAGAATAACCAATTCTTCATTAACTTCCAGTAATACTTCTAAATATATGAACTTTAATCAATGAACTTAGGAAGATTTTTGTTCTCTCTGGAAGAAGTTACTATATTATTTTCTTTAATGCCTGTTGTCCCTAGTTTACCCATGTATTTCACTGCTTTTGGGCCAATACTTGAAAATACCCAACTTTTAGCTTTGGAAAATCTCTTGTAAGAATTTTTCACTAGCTCTGAAATTTAATTCTGCAGAGACCTTGAGATTTTCTTTCATTTTGAATAAAGTATCAAGAATGCACATATGAGTTTGCCAGAAGCCCTGAATCAAATTTATTTTTAATTAAAAATATTGATTTTGGATGGAAGATGAGGAGGAAGTATTTAAAGAACAGAAAAAACATATTCCTTCTTGAAAAATACTCTTTAAAGTGTAAGAAATTGGGTGAAATTAAACAGAGAGTACCAAAATTGCAAGGAACAGATTTTGATCTAAGGGATCATGAAATATTTAGAGAAATATTCACAGAAATAATATTGAAGCACTGATCATATTTAATGGAGGTGAATGAGCCACATAACCCACATATTATTGTGAAATATTATTAAGGAGATACGAGCACTTCATACATTTTGGTGGTCTGAGTATGAATAAGGATTAATGCAGCAAGACATCCTCTTGGAAGCTGAAGTAGCAAGAATGTCAAGGGCTATCTTCTCTTTCATTAGTTGCCATTAATAGTGGAATATGAATCTGAACTGGATTATATTTTCAACTCCTTGGGATTCTACTGGGATTTTTCACAGAACTGTTAAACCTGACATGTCATAACAGTTATGAGTGTGCCACATGTTTCTGGTTCCTCCTGTGTGTCATGTCTCGGTCAAAAGACACAATAGGCCAAGAGCATCCTGTGCAAGGCTGCACTTCCTGTGGAGAGAATGTGTGCAGCAACATATCATTCTGTCGCCTGCTTGGTGGTCATGATTCAAGCTTTTCTCTTCTGTTTTCTCTTTTGTTTCTGAAAAGAATTAATTCCTCCTCTTCCCCATTTCATTTGGCAAACCTTGGAAAGATAGAATTTCTCCCTCTACATTTTTATATACCTTAGGGAGACTTTGCTTTCTGTGTTTTTAAAATTCAAAAATTCTGTACTTCCCCTGCTTTGGGTTTGAAAACTCATTTCAGATTTCCTTGGTAAAAAGAACCATGAACAACAGCAGAGTGTATTTCTGCTTTGCTTATGTCAATATATTTTAACAGCAGCAAGCCTGTCAAAAATGTTTAAGAACCAATAGCACTTTTGAAAACTAAGTGAGGTTCTTTTTAAAGCTTCTTTTCTGTGGAAAATGTGGAACCTTTTACACACACAAAGAATACCATTGGGGAGACATAAAATTTTAAGGAGTTATTGAATATGAGCACCAGCTGCCCCTGTCTTCAGCCATGCCCTGAATCTCATTTGTGTTACATTTCTAGCCTTCAGCTTCATTTCTGTAAGGGAGATTTTCTGTAAAGACCTTGCCTTGTTCTCAATGCAATTCCAGAAGGTGCAAGGGCAAGAAGGAAAAGATAGCAAAGTGTGAAGCAGAATTTTCTTTTGAGTGCATTGCCTGGAGGTGGATATTTATTATGTCACTACCTGTCTCTCTCTCTCATCCTCACTCCAAACTGTTCTTCCCCGTGGCTGCTGCTATATGAGTACACAATACTGTAAAGAAGTCCGAGGAAGTAGAAGAAGCTGCTTTCTTTGCTCAAGCACAGATTTTTGCATTAATGTCTGATCCTGGTGTTCCTATTCAGTCTGAGAAGAACTTGATCCTGCACCCATTGAAGACAGTGACAAATCTTCCACAGACTTTAGTGGTTCAGAAAAAGGGTTTATTAATCTTTTCGCTGGGAGTCCTCTGGTCTTGCTAAGCTACTTAGAACTAGATTCATCTTTGCCTTGTCTGAAGGGGTGACAGGGAAAAAGATGTCTTGGTGGGGTTGATCTTTCTGGAATTTTAATCAAAGTGCAGCATATGTTATGTGTGTGTGTGTGTATCTAAATATCATACGTATAGGAAATACAGAACAGATTAAGATGTATGACATAAATCATACACATAACATATATACAAATACACATATATACACACATACTTGTTATACAAATGCATGTGTATTATTCATATGTGCATGATGCTGACTATGTGCTATTCTGTAATTACTGTCCACGTGCAAACTGCCAAAATGTGATCCTTTAAAATTATGGCTCCCTCTGCAAGTGGAAAGCTGCTAGCTATGCTGTATATAGCTAAGTTCTAATATGGCAGTGGTCTTAATTTCTACTTCAAAACCCTCCCTTGCACACATACACATTTCCAGTCTGAGGTTTTGGGGTTTTTTTCTTTGCTTCATTTTAGTTCCTACCCTAAGCTATTTGCTAATATTGCAGCATTGAACAGAGCAGCTGCTTCACAAGTGTCTTATTTAAAGAGAGCACCATATCACAAATAAAGAAGAGCGAAGAAGGGAAGCAGGCTGTGTGGGTTGCTCATTCTGGAGAAGACAGGAAGGAAACATAAATAAAAAACATTCGTGATAAGCCTAGATGTATAAACTATCTGGCTTCATACCAGCTAGTTGTGTCTAGAAGTAAGAAGACACCTGTCTACTACTTTGAATAGATTTGAATGTAAGGTCTAGTAGGAACGACACCACTCATGTCAAGTTTTTCTAATGTGCATTTAGACCGCAGCCCAGTACTTGTGATAATCAGGCATGTGCAATGATTGCTTTTGGACCAGTGTGCAAAAATACCCATGGACCACTTCTCCCAGAAGTGTGTTCAGTTTTGGTGTGTTTGGTTTTCTTTTCATAATATCCTTTCTGGACTGTATTTCCTCTCTCTTGCCCCAACCCCAGAGTTCTTTCAATACTTTCCTCTTCTCTTTCTACCATATTTTCATTTGATTCATTTATGGATCTGATCCAGAGACTGTAAATTCGACATCAAAATTACACTAACTTCAACAGCCTCCTAGGATCAGGTCCTAATAGACATTTAAGGAAGGTGTTAAAGAAATTGCTCTGAGGCTTAAAACTCATTAGACATCCATGAAGCAGGTATAGTGGTGAGGGTTTCTTGTCTGCTCTATTCTGATTAATATGCCTTTCACCTCCTAATCTACTTTATTTCGTCAACTGTTAATTCTGCAGGACATTACATCTCAGTTACAGCATTCCTTCTTAATTATTTTGCATTATCTATGATGTGTGAACAGTCGTGAAACATGTGGTTTTCAGGGATTAATAGCTTTTTCCTCTTTTCTGCCTTCTGTTTCAAAACGTGAAGGAAGAAAGTGTGCAATTTCCAGGCCCCTGTCAGAGTGTCCTCGAGGTAAAGGAGGCAGTACTGCCAGCATTCCCTGCATTAGTGTTAGGAAGTGTTGCCTTGTACAGCTCAAGCAAGGCAGCATGGCAATTGCCGAAAAGGCTGCTCAGATGATCCCATTAATCTACCCCTAAGGGATCCACAGCAATTATAGCAGTTAATGAAGCTCAAGTGGGAAACCCCATAGAACAGGAAAAAGGGAGAGACAGCAGGCGTTTTCAGGACTGTATACGAGCTGTGCTGTAAATGTTCCTCCACCTGCAGTTTCTGCTGAGAGTGCTTGGTGCTGAGTCTGCAGTTGCACAGAGTAGTCCCTTTACGTATTGTGTGGGATCTGATAAATTTTTGTAGGATTTTTTCCAGCTGTGCTCTCATCACGTTGATTTAATGGCCCTTAAGAGAAACCATAAAAGTGTTTTCTGGTTAGTGGGCCCCAGCTGGTCGTCATAGTATTGCATAATACAGCAGGCTAAGTTAACTATAGATTAATGATTATGAAATGTCTTGCTTAACCATATAATTTTTCAAACATACAAGGCACTGGATAAAATGTGGTTCACTGAGGTAACAAGATGACTACATTCATGAAGGAAAAAGGCTCAAGAGGTGAGATATATTTTAATCCAACCAAGATAAGATTTTCCACAGGCAAACCATGGTTCTGGCCAGACATTTCATGATATACGAGGAGTCATATGTGTGCGCATGCATAATTATGCACCTCTCTTCATATATGTGTTTTCCCTTAAGGACTGAGGGGTGATGGCTCACTGCTGGAAGCATTTCTCTGCTTTCATTACCAGGCAACAGTGCAAAAAGCCGAGAGTATCATTGGCGGGTTATCAGGCTCTCTGGTGAGGCTAACTTTGCAAGGCTGTATGAAATTGAGGACCCCAACATCACCCTCATACGAGCTCCTGCTCTCCTACCAGCACTGAAGGAGTTGAGCGGCTTTGTAACTGGTGAAGCTTTAAGGTCTCATTCTACTCCCACTGAACTCAGTGGACACTTTTGTTGACTCTAGTGGGGACCCCGTGTGGGGAAACATGACCTATGGGATGCTGCTGTACCAAGAGGCTTATTTACAGAGTTTCACGGGAGCTCAAAGTCCTCTGTGGCTCCTGATCACCATAAAGGGATAATATGAGTAAATTATAAAAACAAGTGAGGGTATGGTGGTTTGCTTTTCAGTAAGTAAGCCAAAAAAAGTATGTGCAGGAAAGCTCAAGTACCATTCACAGGCTATTGAGGAAAATCCATATGATAGTAAGGGGTCAGGACAAGACACTTTTAAAAATAAACCTGATGAGCCCCTGGATTGCTTCTATCCCTCTGCTTCATCTACTAGTACAACACTTCAATGGCTGTAAAAGTAACATGTGCTTTCCTCAAACTATAGGCAAACTAGAAAATTAAACACATATATATTATATATAAAATATATAAAATAAATTGTGAAAACTCAATAGCAATTCCATTTGCAGGCATAAAACCACAGTAACCCAAAACTGCCTCTGGTTCTCTAAAATGCAGGAAAGCCCAAATTTGACATGTAACGCCCTAAAATCAGATGCAGATTCATTTTGTGCCCTTTTTCTCTAGACATGAAGCAGTCTGCAAGAGTTTTGATGGGGTGTAGTCCAAGTGCCTTATTTTTTCAGGTGATGCAGAACATTTAAGGCAATATAAATGTGAGATGAGAAACGGTCAGCAATATTAAACAAGCTAAGTTAAAGAGGGTATTAAAAGCTGAAAGCACAGATTCTTTTGTGGTTTATTTTTTTCAAAGTTGTAAAAATGCAAATGAGAAAGCTCTCCTTCTAAGTACCTGCAGCTCAGGAGAAGAGTATCCAAAGTTGGAACACTACACCAAAGATTCAGTGGCTCTTGTCGATCATCTGTTATGACAATGTGGAACATTTAAAGCAACTGAACAAATGAGGTTTTTTCCTTGGACCTATCAAAGCTGGGTACTGGGGACATGCAACATGTCATTTGGAGAAAATATCTTTAAGGTTGACTGCCTACATCAGGGCATGAAATGAAATATCTTTAAGGTTGACTGCCTACATCAGGGCATGAAATGATGGCTCCTGGGAGTTTTTTTAAAGCTTTTCAGTATACACCTTAGACCATCTAATGAAGAAAGAACAGCATTAGAAACCTAGCTGCTTTTGATTTTTAATGTATAATTGGCTGTGGTTTTAATTTTAAGCTGAAAGTAATTTCACTTTTTTTAAGATGCAGCATACAAAAAAATTTCCTATCTTTATATAGAGTTTTTATAGCTAAAAACTAAAGGAAATACAGATTTAAATATTGTTGACATCTCCAATTGTTTGTGTCATCAAAATTTGTACTTCTGTCAGGTAAAATTTTCACTGCTTAAAATAGAGACATGGTGTGTATTTCAAGTGCTACAGTTCGTGAGCAGTTAGATTTTCATGTTGGGTTACTTGAGCCTGAGTTCACTTCAGATACATGCAGAATAATCTTGGTCTTTTAGGACTGAGCTGGCTGCAAAAGGAAGTACGTGGCTTACACACCTTCCCTTGTGCTTACCTACAAAGCAGCAGCCTCTTTTATGTGCTTGAGGGAGAAACCAATTGTTTCCTTCCTTGGAACAGGAAACCACAGTCTGTTCATTCTGGCAGGTCCACTGTGACTGAGCGTATTCCATCAACAGCTTCTACTGATAGCAACGGGGAAGAGTTTACTCTGGATTTCTTCCTAATTGTAGTGGTTTGGCCTTGGCTGGTTGCCAGGTGCCCACTACGCCACTCTATCATTCCCCTTCCCAGTGGGGTAGGNTCTACTGATAGCAACGGGGAAGAGTTTACTCTGGATTTCTTCCTAATTGTAGTGGTTTGGCCTTGGCTGGTTGCCAGGTGCCCACTACGCCACTCTATCATTCCCCTTCCCAGTGGGGTAGGGGAGAGAATAAGATGAAAAACAACTCATAGGTTGAGATAAAAGCAGTTTACTAAGAGCAGAAAAAAAAGGAAACAAAGCAAGAGTTTGCACATGCACAAGCAGAAAGAGAAGATAATCTCCACTTCCCATCAGCGAGCGATGTTCGGACACTTCCCGGGAAGCAGGTCCTCAGCATGCAGAGTGCTCCTCGGGAAGGCAAAAATTGCAGAGTAACAAATGCCCCCCCTTCCTCCTTTCTCCCTTAGCTTTTATATCTGAGTTGATGTCATATAGTATGGAATATCCCTTTGGTTGATTGGGGTGAGCTGGCTTGGTTGTGTCCCCTCCCAGGATCTTGCCCACTCCCAGCCCTCCTGATGGGGGAAGTAATGTTAGAGGGGCAGCGCTGCTCAGCAGTAGCCAAAACACTGGCATGTTACCAACACCCCTCCAGCTACCAGTGCAAAGCACAGCACTGTGAGGACTGCTAAGGGAAAGGTGAACTTTATCTCGGTCAGACCCAGTAATTTAAATTACAGGACACTCAGTGATTAGCAAAGAACCACTTAAAACATGCCAAGTTCAGAGACTGAATTTCAGTCTTATGTAGATGTGTCAGGGGTGAATATGGCCCAGTGACACTCTGGGATGGGCTTCCTAATCAGATGCAGGTAAGGGCATTTAGGAAATCTATTTGTAGACAAACTTTGTGTAAGTATTACATGAGCATAAACAGAAGCAGCGTAGATATTACAGGTATGTAACAGCAAGAAAAGTTTGAAATGGAAATATGGAAGTGGAAGGAGTCTCTTGAATGATCTTGTTCAAACATATAGGCCTATATACAGAAGCATTTTGCCTTCTGTAGTCTTAAGCAACATTTTTAATGTCTTCTTAACTACCTGGTATCAGCCAATCTTTTGAAGAGTTGCTCTTAGGGACAGTACGAGGGAAGCACTGACTGAAGCAGCACCTGAGATAAAATGCACAACCATTTCACAGACACAGTAAACACTGGTGGTTGAGAACTCATCAGAGACTAGTTTTCAGACTTACTGTTTTCTATCTGTGATGCCCAATTTCTTTTCTGTGATCTCTTTCTGTTTATCTTCTCTATGGTTTCTCTGTTTGGATTAGACAGTAAAATATCCTAATGATGATGTGAATTAGAATAAAAGCAGCAGGTTGTCTTGGAAATTGAATGCACTTCTTTGTTAAATACTTAGAGTGAATGGCTAGAGCTGTGGCAAAGTGGGTAAATGGTGCTTAGGCACTCTGTGCAGATTATAAAACAAATTCCTTTTTAAAGAGAATTGCAAATTATTATTCTGAGTTGAAAAATATGAAACAAGACTGAATCATCAGAAGGAGGTTTGCCTCATTTGGTGTTTTTTACGTGACTTTGGGTTGATTGTTGCATCTGGTTAGGAGATCATGTGAAATGTGATGTATATAATCAAGCTTCTGAGTTTCTAGGACAAAGAAAAGACATTTGAGTGTGGGACTGGAGAAACACAGAGTCACCTCACAGAAGAGCAGTGAGATTTAGAGCAGTGACTAGTGATTGAAGGGACTACCCTGTTTCAAGGGTGCATCATGACAGAATCCACCAGAAGTCCTTGCAAAGTGGACTTGTGCAGATTAAGGTAAGTTAGAACAAGGTCTGTGCTGATTGCATTGTGATTAATTTCGTGCATGTTGATATATTTAAGGAAACAACAGTCAATTCTTTCATGCCAAAAAAGGTAGCCCAAGCATTTCAAGAAGGAGATATTTTCTGGAGGAATACAACTACAGGTTATTGCTTTGTGCCATGGAGACTGAATAGTTGCATTCTAATTTAATGCTACATTGCTGCTTTTAAAATTTTGTCGTAACAATATATACTGTATTGTTCTGAGAAAAGTAGGAATTCATACACAGCTCCAGCAGTCTGATTAGGAGACCATATTAACAGGGTAATTTAGAGACAGACCAGAAGGCTGATCTGCTGAAAGATGTTTTAATTAAATCAACTTGATTATAAATAGGTGGCAAGAAGGGTCAAAACTAGAAAAGAGGAAGAAAGTAAGGATTAAATACTTCTTTGGGAGCCAGGAACATGGTGTGTCTCTGCAGTACTACACCTTGTCTACAGAAACCTGCAAGACATATATAAAACTTGTCCACTTTTTGAAGAGCAATCAAAATCAAAATCAAAATGTTGTAAGTCCACCAAGAAACTCTTTTGGTTTATAAATGTATTACTATGAGTGGGGAAAACTCCTAACTCACTAATATGGTCATAACTTTTCCACTTTCTTTGGGTAAAGAAAGCCATTCAAGTCCATATTTCTTCGTAGTGTTTTAAGTTGTTGGGCATTTTTTAGTAGTATGGGATAGACTTAAGCCCATAGGCAAGAGGGTACCTCAACCCCAGTCTGAAAGTGAAGAAAGAGTGCCA
The DNA here is from genome assembly GCA_013400975.1 of Atrichornis clamosus. Lineage (NCBI taxonomy): Eukaryota > Metazoa > Chordata > Aves > Passeriformes > Menuridae > Atrichornis > Atrichornis clamosus. The sequence goes on along the minus strand of WBMZ01011619.1, from coordinate 37,011 downwards.
CAGTACTAATAATATAGCACCTGATACTGTATCAAAAATGTAGTCAGAGGATTTTTGAAGTCATCTTCATGGTCACAGAACGCTAAAAGACTGTCCTAATAGAGCTAATTAAGACTGCATTTAGTCTAAACACTACTGTGTTATGTGCCAAATTTAACTTGCCCTTGAGTCAGGAGGAAATAACTTCTTAACAAGATGAATCATTATGAGGAAATATTTTACTTATACTCAAGACCTTCATTACCTGGAGACCAGTTCATTTACTCTTAAGATTTATGAAAGCAATCTCTTCTATCAGCATGCCCAAGCTGGATGTTACATGATCATCTGTGACTGGCATTAATGTTACAAATCTTGATATTAAAAAAATTGCAATGATTCCTAAGCTAAAGATCTTGGAAGCAAATGCTTACATATTTTTCATCTCAGTGTTTGTCCATTTATTGACAACGCTTTTGTTCTTTTAGCATTCCACTGTCAGAAGGAAAAGAATGAGGAGTGAGAGGTCTTGATGTGCTTTATATCCATTCAAAATTAAGCAGTCTAATGCTAGTTAAAGGCTGAAAGGTGATATAAGTGAAAGCTCTCAGTAATTGTCCTATGACTTCTAACTGGTTTCCAGAATCCAAAATTTCACATTAAGCAGTACAGAAAAAGAGCTCCAGCATCTGTTTTGTTTCAAGGACATCCAACACCAGTGAAATTAGTTGGGATTTGTAGATTTGCCATTGTGCCAGCCTTTAAAATAGCAGAAGTTTGGAAAATTAATTTTCAGCCTGAAGAACAGACTGGTTCAATTTTTATCAGTAAAATATATTACTTTTTAGTAAAGAAAACTCTATTAAATGGATGGTTGGGCTGAAGTCTTTTCAGTAATGGAGAGAATAATATAATCATGAGAGAAGGCGGCTTCATTATAGTGTCAGCATTTAATGACTGGACAATTTGATATATTGTCAGACTGCTCTGAAAAAAAATTAAAACTTGCTGAATAGGTGAGTTTTTTGTTATTAAAAACAAAAATTCCTTAGTATTTTAGGAAGGACTTTTCCTGTATGACCAGACACAATTTCTTAGATCAAAACCACAACCCTTTAGAACATTTAAATTGTTCCACACTTCTCAGAGATATGTTAACTCATTACACAAGAAGAAGCATGAGTATAAGCAAAATGTGCATGTAATGACACACCCAATTTACATGTGCCTCTGAGAAACGTCATGCCAAATGACTGAACTCACTGCAAAAACAGCTTTGGTAACAAATATCACTTATTTAGCTTTCTACAGAAAGCTTGTTAATATTTAGTCTTTTTGAAAATATAACTCAAATGAAAGTGTGAGGCTTGTGGACTACAGGAAGAATGCCTCAACTTAAAATCATTAATTAAACTGTAATTTATCTTGGAGAATTAATTTTATACTTCCAGAGATATACCAAAAGAAATAATGTACTGAAAACTATGGTGATTCACAGTGTTTCAGTTGTGTTCAGCAAAATAAGTTATTACAAACTGAAACTGTACCCAAATTAATCAATTTAGGTGAAGTTTTAGCACCTTTCATTCAAAATCCTTATCCAAGCCAGTTTTACGTGGTTCTAAAAATCACTACAAATAATAGATTTAGATTTTTTGTAATTGACTTTGTATATAAGATCTACTTAACCTATGAAATCAAAAGGGAACATAAACACAATTTAGTACAGATTTTCTTCTGAACTACTACTAACATTGTAAGGACTCAGAAGCTACATGAATGTATGAGCTAATGCAGCCAAATAGATTTGCTGAACATGCATTTTAATAATGTTAACAAAATAACTTGCACTTAAATTTTGGCTAAACATGCTGCCAATGAATTTTGTGTGTGTGTGGACAAAGCAGTACAAATAATCCAAAAAGCAAGTATACAATTAGTTTTTCAAGTCTTGCATGATCAGGAGGCATGATCTCAAAGTGACTCTAGTGATGATTTCTACTAAAAGGTTTCACATTAAAATACTTTGTATAATGTAAACCAGATTGGCTTGGCTGAAGCCTGATTTTCAAGCAGTTTCAGAGAGCTATTGTTAACAGAAATGATCACTTTGGTAAGCTAGTGGCAATTGTATGCAAATTCTGGAGCATGTCACAGACTTACTATTTGTGGTAAAATTGTGGCAACTTTCTTAACAAGGCTGATGGAAAGTTGCCAGTAACAGAAATTGCTGGTAACCTCAAAACTGCAGCTGTGGTTATCCTCTCAGATTGTTGAGAAATTATAGCAGAGCTTGTAATAAAATTTTATCTTATTACATTGAGAGAGAAAGAGCGAGAAAAAACACTAAGTGCAGAGGCAAAGAAAAATACCAATGCTGAGCAGTCCTCTTCCAACTTGGTGAAGACAAAATGGCAGCCACCTCAAAGGCTGTCAAGCTTAATAATTATAACTAATTTTAAGCTACTGGTTTTATCTCCTATGAGAAGATTGTAACTCAGCTTCCTTCCAAAGGAGCTTGAATGATGTTAGGCATTTTGTAAGGGTGCAGCTGATGAGCATGGTTGAACTTTCAGAGGTCTTCATTAGTCAGGAGGCTCTCCTCATGCCCTCTCATGTCCTGACCCTCCACTGGTATCTCTGCTCCAGTCAGCCACGTGCAGGGATGTACTGATGTCCAGTGTCTGAGCTGATTGGTGACAAACATGAAGAGAAACCTAAAATGGTGAGGAACAGTTGTAAGCTCTCCATCCTGCCGTAAGCATTTGAACACTGCCGCTGCAGTCACAGCAAGTTAAGGTCTGAGTGCCTCTAAAGGACTTCCCTGCAGCCCTGAAAAGACTGACTTTAGCAGCGGTTCAGTTTAACATCTTCTATCAAACCTGGCTAATCCCCTAGATTTCAATTCTTTTCAGGCTTTTTCTAGCACATCATGAGTAAGGTTTCATGAGTATAAGAGAGCTGACTAAGAGCAGTGAATGTAAATCTAATAGAGCCCTGAAGTAATTGGTTTACTGAGGAATGAACGCCAAGTGACTTGGAGAGAGAATGAGCATAAGAATACCAAGAAAAACAAACAATTAACAGTGTTTATATTAGATTACACACATCAACTTCATTTTCTTATAATATGTTCAACATTTGACCTCACCATTTCTTTGTATTGCAGTTATCTTTAAGGGTGGCATCCATGAAATTCCTTAGATAAAGATATCAGGGTTTTCTTTATTTAATTTTTTAAATTCGTATGTTTGATTTAATTTCACACATGGCTGAAACTAATTCGTACTGAGATTCCAAAAAATGGAGGTGGTCCATTTTTTTTAACACTGGTGTGTCTTGTGCAAGAAAAAATTGCAAACTTATCTTGGTACAATTCAAAACTAAGGAAGACCTATAGTTTAGTGTACATATAACATCATTTTCTACACGTGCACAGAAAGAAACAAGCAGAAAAAGTTGGAGAGGTAAATCTGGATGAACTCTCCAGAGGAGATTCTCTGCTTGGGCACTGGGAACTGGTAAAAAAGCAATTTCTGAGACCTCTTGCGCTGAAAGACATGTGAAATAGTATTTTCTACTACCAGCTACTTTGAGTAGATAATTGGGTCAAAAGATGTATCTGACATAGAGATCTAGTCAAATGTTTCCAGAAACTTAATTTAATAATAGTTAATGTCTCAGGAGCTGTGTTGAACAGAAATGGCTGGATTCATAGCATCAACAACTGATTTACCTACCCACTGTAAAACCAGGCGTTGACCTTGATGTTTCTTGTCTACATTTATATGCTGCCCCCTAGAAATTCATAATTTCTTCACAATACTATAAAGTTAGATGTCAATAGCTAATTCTTCAAGATCTTCTAGATTATAAATCTACTCTCTGGATCTACTAGAACAACGTTACCTCATTAAATCTTCTGTGAAAGTCATTGTTTGAACTTGTTTCCCACAGAGTTAATGAAATGAAGTTTCATTTGACAATTTTGAGGAACTAAAGATGGGTATTTTTTGTGAAAGTATACAGATTTGTAAAAACCTGCATTTATCTATGAGATTTCATTCAGTCCATTACGTGATTCCTCAGCTCAGTGGCCAAAATGGAAATTAAGATTATGTGGCTTCAGAATTTTTGCCTGTTGTTCTTTTTCTTACTTTATGCCTGAGAAGAAGAATATAGAGACGCTTTTTGTTTGAGCTTGAGTCAGAGTAGGAATGTTTAACCAAGGCTGTGTACCCACCTCCTAACCACCCAGATGTTGGGAATTCTGGGGTGGTTTGAAGCAGATAAACTTTCATGGCGACAGAAAGGACAAGTCAGAATGACTGTCTTGTTCAAAGGTGAATGAGTGCCCTCTCCAGGAAGATAGCATGTTCAAAATCCTCCTCATATGCAAACAGAGGGCCCAAACTATGGGCTATATTCAATCATTTTTTTCTCTGGATGGTTTGCTTTTCATTGGTGTTTTGTTTCTTGTGGGTTTTTTTATGGATTATTGTTTAATGTCCTTTTTGAATCTAATCCAGAAAAACAAAACATGTCATTTTGGAAATGCTGAAATGAATTGTTTTGAAATTTCTGCATTTCTTTCTTATTAATCAGAAGATTTTTTTCTCTCTCCTGAATTTAGCTTTAATTAACAAAATATCTTTAGTTCACAAAAGGCTATAATTTTTGATGAATAAAAACAAGGTGAGAGTACACGAGTCCTTCCCAGTCTTCCACACAGCCTCACACAGATGGTCCAGCCATACCATATATCCTGGCCATATAGCACAATGCTGCAATACAAACAAGCAGTATCTGGCTCTGGCCAGGAAAATAGAGGAGTTCCTTCCATATTTCACATATTCAGGTGAGATTAGTGGCTCTTTGCTCTGCAGGGTCTCTGGAATAGGTCCAGGTTCAAGACCTTTTTAAAGTCACTGAGAATCACAAACTATCTTAAGAAAGCTGAAAACTGTCTACTGTGCCTGAAACACCATTAAAGGAGCAGGTAAGTGGGCTAGAGCTTAATTTCTTCTGACTGTGAGGGACTTTAAAGTACTTTGCTTCCTTGTGTGATGGTCTATTTGTGAAACAGGTAACAGTCTGCAGTGTGTCCTGTACTGGGAATCTCAAGAGGCTTAACAAATACCTGACTTGCTTGGACAGTCTTGCAGGAAAAACGCTACTGAAGGAGGTATGGCTGTTGTGACTTTATTTACTCTTTCTGTGATCACAGAAGGTGTGAATGCTAGAAGAGTGTGTGCAAATCCCACTAAATGAGGAGCCATTAAATCTTTTTTCCGTGGAAGGGTTGGGCCCCAGCTCTGCCACAGACTTTCATGAGTGGGGGCAAGACCGTGATCCTGACTTCTTACCCCTATGCCTGAAGCCACTCCAAGGACAAGCTTTTTCAGCCCTGTCTCCTCCTGCAATCATGGTGGCTTCTTCCAAACGCCCACATCTAATTCAACTGAGCCTGTGGGAGAGACCTGCCTTTTTCAGGGTGAAAGCAGGTCTGATGTTGATTCCTCTGTGGGAACAGTGGCAGGATGGGCAGAGCTAACCCTCAGGGCTTGCACCCGGGTGTATTGCAGCTTGCCAGATCAACTTAGCAGTTTGACTATGCATTGCTCAAAGGCTCACTGTAGACAGATTTTTCTCTTTATTTTTGTGGAAATTTGTTTTCAAATGTATTTGAAATGTATTAACTCAAGTTAAGACTTTGGCTGCCAAGTTTCGCCCAGAAAACATTTTTGCAGCCAAGTTATAAACCCCTCCAAGTAAGGATACACAGTATAGCAATGGAGAGAGCCTAAAGCATAACAGCACCAGTTAGGTCCCTGAGAATGCCACCTTTATGATCTGTTATCTTACTTTGCCAGCTTCAGTTTGACATTTCATGAGAACTGGGCTGGGCAATTCATTTCAAGCTTAGTTTTGGACTTAGTTATCAAAATAGGACAGTAAAGTTCTCAAACATGCTGTATGTTCTTGGAAAACATTGCAGAAAGACAAATATTTCACTTGGACTGAAAGGAGATATAAATCTCACACAGAATGCCTGTCAGCAAATTTAGCTAATACGCTAATTGTCTGAGGAGTGGACTGATGGGATATCCTAAGACCTTAATGTGGAAAAATCCATATCTGTCTTATACTGTGAGTGTCATGTTAGCAAGATTCATATACCCACTGAAATGTTTGTCTAATCACAGAAACAGTTTTCGTATTTATTTATTTATTTTCAAAGCACTGATTTATTATCTGTATCTGTTAGTTTGGCCACAGAGTGTTCAGAAACTGAGTATTGACTGAGATTAGCATGGGGACCATTAAATATTTTTGAGCATATTGTTTTAATTGATGAAAGCTTGCTAGCAGAAGCAGTATTTATCTAGAGATTACAGGGCCAGTACTAAGGCATGGAGAATTCTGCAGTCCTATTTCCATGGATTATACAAATGCATCCCAAGGGATGTAATGATCGGGGCTTAGTAACTCCCTGCTTGTGTAGTGGCAAGTAAGGACTCCACCAAAGGCTGTGGGATAGGCAGCACGTGCAGGTTGGCTCGATGGAGATGCACTTACTCTGCCTGGGCACACCCAGTGTAGCTGCCTGTTTCCAGCCAGACAGCTGCTGCTCTCTGAGTGCTGCAGAACTGGCTGTGTTTTTACCTCGAGAACCCACCTGAGAGACACATAAACACACATGATTGACCTTCAAACCATGCACAAGGGAGCACCAGCACCCGCGACAGACCCTGCCAACAGTGAGTCTCTCAGGAGGTGATAAGGAAGGGCAAGCACTTAGGGAGAGGAGGTTAGGGTGATGCAAACTATAAAAGATGCATGTTTTTAATTCTGTGGTGGTGTCAGCATGACACTCACCAGGGTCTGGGGAGAAGTTGGCTGGGAGCTGAAGAGCTAGCTATCCTGTTAGCAGTGCACTGTATTTTTCAGTCACTTCACATCCATTTTCACAGAATCACAGAACATTCTAAGTTGGAAGGGACCCAAAAGGATCATTGAGTCCCGCTCTTGAGTGAATGGCCCGTACAGGGATCGAATCCGTAACCTTGGCGTTACTAGCACTGTGCTCAACCAACTGAGCTAAGGCATTCTGGCTAAAATTTAAGTTTGAAACTTTTCAAGATACACTCAGCACAAAACATGGAAAGAATATCATGCCTTTGGCATGTCCAGTACTTCAGGAGCAAAGGCATGCTGTGTTGCAGAAATTCCCAGAAGGTGTCTTGTTTGCAATTCTTTCCCTTCAGGGACTGTGTATCAAACATTGCTTGCAGAATAAATACCCAGGATGAATCTGTTATTTTTGTACACTCCTCACAGGTAGATGTGTTTTTGGTGTGATTTCTTCTGATGGAGAGAGGTTCACATACAAAGCTCAGATTTCTCCCAAAGCATTGTGGAGATGATCACTTCACTTAAGGGGATGGTGTTCAGAGCTCATAAGAAGTGCAAAAGGGAAGGTAGTCTGAACATTGCAGAGATACAATTCTCCTTCTCTGTGAGGTTTTTAGCTCACTGGTGCCAAACAAACGTGGCCAAGGTCTACATTCTTTGCCCTTGGTCAGTCCCACAGATTTACATCAAAAATTTCCAAATTGAAGTGATTCAAAATAGCCATTCCTCTTGCTGGCTTCAGCATCACTGTTAGCTTCTCTTAAACTTGTCCTTTCATGAAACTGACTGCACACCTGAAGAAGAACCTGGAAATAAAATGCGGGAACCTTCATAACTATAGAATAATTATTGTACTAGCTGGAGATATTTTGCACAGCTGTGAACAATCCCTTGTAATATCCATTTTAATAACAGGAAAAAAGGGTTATTTGTAGCACAATGGACTTTGACAGTTATTTTTTTGGCGCTGTGGACATGATAATGAGCTAGAGTAATATTACTCTCATGGGTTTTTTTCACAGCTCCATGAAATTTGAGGGCTTTGTCCATCTCTCACAAAAAAATCCATTATCTGATTAACCTTACTAATATCTCTAAACTTAGTTAACTTAAAAATTTTCTTGAAGTCAGGAGGTTTCTATCTGAGGATACACAGGACATATTTTCAGTTGTTTTTACATTTATAATTCAAAGTATTATTTCAATGATTAAATGAGTGTACTTCAGTGAGAAACAGAAAAGTCTGCATCTGAAAAACAAACCTTTCCTGAGCCACTGCTGTGACCATTTTTGTGTTACATTGGCAGAGAAATAGAAGGAGGCATTTCCTCTAACTGTGGTGGAAAACTCTTTGGTAGTGTCACGTATGAGTACTTTCAATAAAGAAAGATAATGCATTCTGAAAGTTTTAGATTTTGTTTTGTTTTTGTGAAGAAAGCAATATAGGGTTGTAAATGAGACTTGCAGGCTAATTAGAATTTGTATTAAAATAAATGTAGATGTCCTGTAGAACTGCCATATGCACTATATCTATTTCTTCTAAGTAGCCACAGCAACTACCAGAGCAGACAGTAGATGTCAAATCCTTTTGTTGCTGCTTTTCTTTCCAGAACAATAACAGCAAGAGGAAACAGCACATGGTTTTTCTAAAGTTATATTAGACATATCTGATCTTCTTGTTTGCAGTAATCTGACTTTGGCAGGCTTTTTAAAGACGGGTTAGGGAGTATTACATTAGACAGTGGTGCTAGGCAGCCAAACTTATGATATTTTGCAGTTCCAGAAAAGAAAGTTCAACATAGCCAAGGTCTGAACAGAACAGATATTGTATATTAAAACAGACTGGAAAACCTAAGAGAGAAACATCCAAATGTTGCCCAACTGAGCGATTGCATTGGCAGCTTGCATGGAGCTGAAGATCTAAATCAGATATGCAGAAAATGGGGAGATTGTAATCCCTTTAATAAGGGAAGTATGCCCTGTGGGGGACTACTCCTCCCAGCATGCAACTGCAAAATGTCATAGATCTCAGCTGCCCTTAAGCATTACGGCTGAAAAGCATGCAAAATTGCTTTGACACAAATAATCCTATAGACAAAGTGGAGGCCATTGCCTCAGATGCTGCTGGAAAATGAACCTCCTGTCCCTGTCCAAAGAGATGGCAGAGATGTGAAATTATGCTGACAAATGTTTTTGTCTAGTTGCATGCCTTTTATAAAGCTGTTTTGAACTCATCACTGTTATTTGAGTTATGATTCTCTGTAGGAGAAATATATTGCAAAGGTACTGACATTAGTCAGTAGATAAAGTAATTTTTATTTTTGACTGGGAGATCATTGCAGAAAATGGTATATTATAAAAACAAAGACAAATAAAGTAATGGGCAATGGCTACACTTTAAAATGGAAAATAGGCAAAGTATCTAAATAATAAATTGAAAATTAAAGGATGATTCAACAAATACAAAATATTTAGGGGTATAGCTTTGCAAATTAAACTAAAATCTGTCAAAAGTGCAAGAATACTTTGAGCTGTATATCATACTGTGGCTGAAATATCGTGCTGATATCGACTTCCAAGATAACTGCAGGGACAGACACCGACTTCATGTAGTTACAGATGTCGCATGCAGTGATGGGCTGCAAGCACACCTTTTCAGGGGAAGAGATTGTAACTCCACTTTGATACTGAAAATAAGTTTCCTGATTGCTGTTGAGCTGTTCTGCATCAAGTGACTGAATGCACATACATATTTCCAGATAAAATCTATAGTGAGGTTGAGAGTACATACATAGCAGTGATTTGGCATGAAATCCCTTTATGAGGCTATTGTGGTATTCCTAAAACAAACATTGTAAATCAGAAAATCTTCTAAATATAAAATTAAAAAAAAACCAAAATAGAAACATATACATTTTCACATGAAAAACTACCAAACAACCTCACCTCTGACTCAATGCTATGTGATGTGTTAGGTATGTAAAAGGCCTCTTGTTAATTACAATTTGATCAAAGAACAGAGCAAAAGATTCTAATTCTTTCCTTCTGGTGCGTCTGGAAAATGAAGTTTACCCTTCTAGGTGTCCTCACATAAAATAGACACAATCAAGATAATTTTAACCCACTTCTGTAAACTGCTTGAGATAATAATGTTATTTTCCTTAATTAATTCTTACAATAACTCTGAAGTATGGTACATTTTTTCACAAAAACAAACAAGCAAACAAAAAAGAGGCAGTAAATAAAACACAGCTTTAGTTGCTCTTCAGAGCTTCTTTTTGCTGTAGAGCTTCTTTTAAAAATGTCTGTACCACCACTTCAAACACTAAAGAAGGATTTTTAGCAGAAGGTTGCAATGTCTTATTTAATATTATTTGACATGCAGTGCTTTTGACTCTTGTTAGATATTTATTTACTCTTTTAGGCTTCTTTGCAGAAGGCAGCAATCAGCAGGTTTGGCTTCAGGTTGGAGCACTGCTAAAATTTCTAGTGTCAGTTTTTTGCCCCCTGCATGGTCCCCTGTGCACCCACACCCCACACTGCTTCCCCTGGCAGGGTTTTCCTCATTTCTGCAGTCCTACTTTTGCCAGCCTTTCAGAGCAGAGCTGACTGAAGATTGCTTCCTTTGCTCACTGCTTTGTTAGCACGCAGAGGGAAGCTGCGGTCAGAGTTAAAAGAAACCCTTGGAACAGGTTTCCAAAAAAAAGAAGGAGTAAGCCTCCCTCTACTGAAACGGCTACCAGCTGAGGAATTTACTGAGGAATGACAAGGACAGCCATTGCAGCAGCTCCTTGGGTACTGCCTCTTCCAGCAACACTGTCATCTCTGTTGGTGAGGGAAGTTCACAGGGGCTGCTCCGTGACCAAAACTGGTTTGGGCACCCGTGCCATGCTGGGTTTATTTTCAGAAAGTTGTCTCTGAGGGAGGGCAAGTTTTGTAAGTGTTAAGAGACAGACCACAGATCAAGCCCTTAGTCACCAAACGTTTCCATTTGAGCAAAACAACATCACCCTGAGCTACTGGCCATTGTACAGCTGGTCCTGAGGTGCTGAGCACTTGCAGTCCTCCTGCTTACGTTCATGGGAGGTAAGTAGGATTTTAGAAATATAAAAATGGAAAACTGATCTTCAAAATGTAATTTTTAAGTTTTCTGATCTATAATTATGCCTTTCTTTCTGAATGCAGGGACTGGTCAGCTTTTTCTCTATGGACATTATGTGAGCAAAAGAATTGAGCAATCACCTCAGGCAGAGCAGATGTATTAAAGCCCACCAAACTCAAGGGGAGACATTCCCTGTTATAGACAGACATATCTGCAGGTGGCCCTAGATGTACTGTGAAGTTACAGGTATGTTTCTGTTATAAATCACCTTTCAAGCTTCGTTTCACCTTGTACTGAGAAAAACCCTTGGCAAGACTGCTTCTGAGACTCCCACTCCTGGTATGCTCTGTGTCGTCTAAAGCCTTTAAGTAGTTTTCTAAAATACATACCTTTAATCCTATGAAAGCCTCAGCTCAGATGCTGTGAAGCTCAGGTGTATGTCTCTTCTCAACCTTCATGTTCCCAGGGTACTGTAAACTAGATGCCTTTGAAGGTACAGAAGCTCACAACTCTGAGAAAAAAAAAGATTGTTAGGTCCTATCAAAATTGTAAGGATTCAGAGACACGTTTCAAGAGGAGCCTAATTTTGAGCTGCCTGTCAAATTTTTTTGCCACATCTCTGATGATACTGGCTCCAGCATTAAACACAACAGATCTAAAAAGCCCAAAAAAATGTTGGTGTTAAGAGTATCTCAGTACACCAAATCATTGTCACATCCAAGCTGGAGACTGACTGAAGGGATTCTCTGTGCATTTATGTCACTTAGGCATAGGTAAATCCCTTGCTATAATTAATCACTTAATTTTGGTTCAAGCCACTACAGTATGAATTGCCAGGGAAGTGCTGAGTACCAGGCATTTGCTGAAGCACTCAGAAATGGAGGGACATACAGAAAAAGATAGCAGTGGTTTGTATATTGTTTCCGAATAAGGGTGCTTTCTTGAATGGGAGCCATCGTAAAATTACATGAAAGATAATTCATACTGTAAATGTGAAATATTTTGGTCATGAAAAGACAAGCAATTAAATATTTTATCATGGTTCAGCGAAGAGCCTTCCATGTGAAATGAAGCTGATAGAACTGTCAAACCTGCAGAAATGACTGGCTGAAGCTGTCTTTTTTGGAGTATCCTTTGTGTTTAAAAACAAGGGCTGAAATCACAGCAGCAGCAAATGCGATGACTACATTTTCTTTGACTTTAACGAATGAAATTTTATCTCAAGGAAATAAATAAGATAACCGCAACTTACCTGACTGAGCCGCAATAGAAAGAATAAATGTTCCCCTATATACTGTTATTATCTGCCTGAAAAAAATGCACCACAGTTGCAGGTAAAGCTCTGAAGTAGGTTATCGTCCTGATAGCAGAGAAGGCAAATTTCTCTTTCCACAGCAGCTCAGGAGAAATGTTGCCAATACAACCTTTCCTGCTTATGGAGATAATAGTAATGAATGAAAAGTCAATCATGACTATATAATAGCTTAAAATACAACTTCGTATCTCTTGACATCTGCATAGACTAAATGAGTTGTTGAAGGATTTGAGCAGTTTTACAGAGTATATTAAGTTTCAGGACTTACACACAAAAAAATATTCATTTGGTTACACATTGGAAATCCAGAGCCAACAATAACTTTGGGATTTATTAAAAGCAGGCCACTGTTTTAACGGGAAAATATTTTTATGCTATGAGCAGTAATGACTTTTTTATAACTCTTGTAAAAACTTAAAGAAGATTCTCGGGATGGATGAACTTTGCTGCTCTTGAGTTAATTAGCATAAATAAAATACTTGGTTTTGCATGGACACAGCACCTGTTTCATTAGATAGCAGGAAAACAAGAACCTTATTTACTGTTTAAATTGTGGAAAGAGCCTATAAAAACTAAAAATGAGCAGGTGTTAACTGATGCTCTGTGACATACTGCTTGTGGATATCCTGAAATTGTCCTTTTCTAATAGAACAATCAGCTACCTGGCAAGATTTCAGTAATACAGAAAATTAGTACTACAGATTGTATTTCACTCAGTCTGTCACATTGCATTAGGCTGCCATTGTAGTGTCTCTCTTGGAACTGCCCTTTTGTCTGGATTTCTCCTGATACACAACAAAGTCTCCAACCACACTGAGACAGGAGTTTTAGTATATGGTTTTGTTCAGACAAAGTGTTACACTCCCAGTGTGCCTGCAAGTGGATTCCCTTCCCATCCTGTTCACTTGAGCTGGGTGATGGAGATTTGTGCTCACTACTGAACCCCGCACTGAATATACTCAGGCCACCACAAACAGCCTAGGCTGGTCTCTACTCCCAGTTCCAAACCCATTTTACAAAATGTCAGAAACAGGAGAGGTGAGGAAAGAGGAGAGGAGAGGAAAGAGGAGAGGAGAGGAAAGGAAATAGGAAAGGAAAACCTACATTTTAGTAATGAATTTGACTAATTGCTGGTTTTACCTTAGCATCCTGTACTCAAGGCATTTAGTTTCCTCATTTCTATCAGAACTCAACCACTCAGGATTGCAATGCATTCCTGTTAGGAGACAGTTGTTTCATTACTTCGCTTTCTACTGCATATGAAATTTAGGATGTAATGTGATAAGCTTCTGCTTAGCTTTTGCTGGATCCCTTCCACTGTTTTGTCCTCCATCTACACTCTACTGGTAATATGTCTGGAGTAATGCAGCATTCTGAAATTATGGAAAGTTACATTGTTACTTTTTTTCATATTTGCTGGAAAAATGTTGGACTTCAGGAAAAGCTGCAGTTGTGGCGAGTACACTTAAAGTAGAGCGGTGTCTCTTACAGCTTCTTCATATGTGAGTGGTGTGGGTGGGAATTCCCCCAAAACTGAAGCTATATGCATCCCTGAGGTGCTAACTCCTTCTCATATGATGACTGCTGTGTGCATCCTATTCTATATTGCAGCTTCCCCAGATAAATATCCTTCTGCCAAATGTGTTTCCACCTTCTTCAGTGTTGAAATATACTAATTTCTGCCATCTTCCCTTCCTCAGAAAATCTGTATCTGTGGCCACATGGATATAGAGTCCCAGATTTTTCCTTTCCTGTGCAGTTCTTATGGACTATCACTTAAGCTGTGGCAGTTGTTTGACTCACCTGAATAAACCAATCTAATTCCATAACCAAAGATTCGTAATGTTTAGTACTGACACACGTCTACCTACCACTCACGGGAAGCTCTCCTAGTTTCTGTTCCATTCTTTTTGTCTCTTCAATGTCCTTTGACTTGGCTGTAGCATTTTATTCCAATATTTCTTTCGTATTCCTGTGCTTCTAAGGAAACTATTGCAATATCACCTATTGCAATGTCCATACATATTTCATCAGGGTAAATATTTCACTTGTCCATTAACCTTTAAGTTGTAAGGATGGACTTCTCTCTTCTATCTGAAGCAACCATTAAAAAAATTGCCATTTTTTTGGAAGGGTCATTTTGAAACTCAGAACAATGCTTGTTGCTCCTAATATTCCTTAGGGGACTTAAGAGGGTAAATTTACATCATCACTTTCAGGGCAAGTAATAGGACTTATAGACTCTCTTAACCTCTTTCCATCCAATCACAGGTCACTGGCACATCAACAAATATGGTAAGGTTAGAAGGGAATTTGCAGCACAAAAACTAATCTTTCCAGTATCTGTGTATCTGTGTTCTTGCACCTAGGGATAAATGTGGGATGAAGCACAGTGCATGCTTGTGAACAGCTCTTGCAAGGCAACTGATCTGAGCTTCCTTCATGGTGATTTGTGTTCCTGCATTTTTAAGATACCACTGCTACTTTCTAGATGCAAACAGGGAAAAATATTTTGTTATTTCAGATGCCAGAACTGTTTAACAGAAAGCATTTCTCCTTCAGACTTCTACATAAACTTGATTTGTCTTCCTGTGGGAAAGAATTTTGGCATACCTGGAAAATGGGTCACTTTTGTACTCGCTGCAGTCTATTTCAAAATACCCAAAGAACAAGGCACATTTCAGCCTATCTGCTCATTGCTACTGAACAGAGGAAGAACCTGGGCCTGGTGGCTGGCAGATGCTCTGTTACTGCTTTCTTACTGAGAATTTATCTGAGTGAGAACAAACTTCAGGATCAGTTTTTATAGCTACAGTTTAAGGGCTGTTTGGATACTTACAGTTGCACACAAATACTCTGTATGCATAATATCCCCAGGCACATCATCTATATTCCTTTCAGTGGATGTTAGATTTTGGAACTCCCTCTGCATCTGTTTACCCATGCACCCTGTGAGAAAATGCTTTTTAATCATGTTATTGGGCTAGGGGCAGTGCCAATGCCCCTACCTGTATCTAATCCTCCCCTTGGCATGTTAAAATTGCAAATTCACCTAATATTCCATTGTGCATTAAAATGAGTGGATTTATACAACGTCTATGGTTATATAGTTAATGTAAAAATATGTTGAATGTTTTTAGTTTGCAAAGTCACAAGTACAAAAATTAGGGGAAATCAGTTGTACTTAAATCTTTGCTACTCAATGTATGGCTCCAGACAATTGTTACAAGGGGTAGTTGAAAGTCTGCATATCCTGTGCAGAATAAATTAGCTCCTGGACATTATGTGGTTCTCAGCACCTTGAACATCAGAAATTGAGATGAGGTAGCAGAATTATTGTAATATTAGGTTACAAAGACAGAACCAAGATTATTTCCTTTTTTAATTCCTTCTTGCATTTAAGCAACACTGGGAAAAATGGGGATCTGTTAAAAACTTCTTTTTTAAAAATCTGGTGTCAAACTGGAAAACCTTCATCACAGTTTCATTTTATATTACAGTGTATGCAGATACTCAATCTAAAGAGGAGTTATAACCAGAAAAAGTGTAGTAAGATAAGTAAATTTACAGATGCTTTGGTAACTCCCCTCTATTTTCCCATGCTAATGTATTTGGGATTCTTAAGTTTAACCTTAACTCTGTATTTTCTGAATTTAGAAAGCTAGTTTAAGATAATTGCACCATCTATAGGAGTATTTTTTTATTTTTCACCCTATGTTACCCTATTTCTCACTCTGTTTCTACCCATATATCTTCAAAAGTGAAAGCAGCTGGTTGGTTCTTGGTTTTTGTTTAAACACACATATTCTAACATTAACACTTGACAGTGTCGAGACAGAGTTAAGGTAGACTGCAGATATGAGTAAATACAAAGCAAAACTATGTGCTTTGGGATCATGACATATTTTCAATATTAGAAAAGAACTGCTGCCAGAACCTCCAGGCTGATTCTCAAGGGAGAGGTGTGGAGAAACGTCTGGCTCTTGATTGAGACTTCAGCTCGATGAAAATTAAAGCATTGAAGCCCACAAGGAAACTATTGCCAAAACCACAAAAATTGAACTTTTTGCTGAATAGAGCCTATAGAAAGTCATCTTTCATTCTGAGTTTAGAATGCAACAAATAGTTTATTTCAGCTGAGCTCAAAATTTGAGTTATCCATGTTGTATCTTTTACCTGTTTGAAAAGGGAAGATATTAAATGACAAAAAACCTGCCACCCTCCCTGTGAGCTTCATTTTATTTGGAACAGTTTTCCACTGATGACAAATAAACAGTAAGTCCACCCCATTGCACCTGTTTAGCCCCACGCAAAGTAACATACTTTGTATTTTCATAAAGGCCACAAGAGATTTAAAGTGCACAAGAGATTTAAAAAGAGGAGCTGAGCCAACTGAAGTGTGGTAGAAGCCTATAGCTTACCAAACCAAATAAAATCTCCAGCAACTTGAACAAATCTTCTGCTGGGACCTTCTGAAGATAAATACTCATCCATCCAAGCTCCCTTCCTGTTTTGTAATGTCTCCCTGTCTAATTTAATAAATGCTTTCTTGCTGTTTCTTGGCATCTTCCAGAACAAGGAATGTAAACTGAAAAGACCATGGAGACTAGGGTTGGCCCAGGACTGCACAATGAATAATGTCAGGAGACACAGAAATGAGTCTGTCAGCCCATACCTCTTGCTCACGGCCTCTACAAGGGAAGGTTGCTCAGTGCTGTGTGAAGCAGACTTTTGTTTTACAATACTTGAGACACATGAAAGTCAGAAGAAAAATGCATGCTCTAACAGGTCAGCTGCTAAAACTACTACAGAACAGAAAAAAAAGTCCTAAAAGTAACTATAGGAAAGGTAATGCTGGAGGGAAAATAGTATGTAACAACAATGATAGCCAAAGAATTATGGGCAATATTTTATGACACCTTCAGTAAGGTGGAACATGCCAGGAAAGGACAGTAGCTGCTGAATAAATATATTTTACTTATTTATAGTCTATAGTTGTCTATTATTATTTAAATTAATGAAATAGGATTTGTACTGTGACAGTTGCTCTCCAAAATGAGCACACAAACTTTTGATGTCTAAATTGTTTAAAGTTAAGATAATTCCTTTTTAAATAGTATATCTCAAAATACAGAGAAAATTCATCTCTTTGTGAAGTGGACTTTCTACAGAGCGCCTGAGATTTATTTTCTGTTCATTCATGGAAGAGGCATTGCTGCAGATGCACATAAGAAGGTGTACTTAAAACACTCATTAATTCTGCTTCTGGGTGGCCTTGGAAAACTATGAGGACTCATCAGACTTTAATATTTTGGCTCCATGTAGTTTTGCCTTTCAGAAATAGATCACTATTGTCTACATGTTCATACAGCCTATTCTTGGATCTTTGAACTATCAAAAGAGGGTATTGTATTCATAAGAATTCAATGCTGAATGGCATTTATCTACAGGTTACAGAGCCCTTTGTAGAAAAGGAGAAGCTTTAAGGGCAAAATGGTACAATGTAGTGTGCAAAGAACAGCATGGTTTCTAGCATTGCCACTGGTGATTATATACTCCTGAATGAGATCTGTTTGGTGTAGATTTTCACCTATTTGTAAAAGAGGGCTAGGCCATTCTTGCTTGTTGTTGAATGATTTGAGAATTATGCAGAAAGCCTAATGAATTCTTATTTATTCATATAATTCTTTTCTTTATGTCTTGTTTCCAAAATTCTGTCTTTGCCCCTTCTTCTAAGGTCACTGCAGGGTTTTGTTTGACATTAGAAGAACATTTCGAGGGAGCACAACCCTCCCTAGATCCAAATGCTCTTCAGTGCTCTTCAGGACTCATGAAGTGTACTCACCAGTACTTCTTAGCTTACATGCCTCTTTCCATTCATGTACTACAATCTGTTACTGTTACCTCTCCTTTTGACTGTAAAATTAAGGTCAGTGGTAGAATATCCTGCATCTTCTTTAATAGCCTTGATCATACAGTGGGAGCTGGGCAGCACAACAGTAGGCCAGAGACGGATTGCTGTATTTTTTGAAATAAGTGGTTGGACTTTCTGAGGTAGCCTGAAATCACTTGTATGACTGGAAGAACATTAAGATAAAGGTAGCCAACTTACTTTGTTGTGATGCAATTCATTACAAAAATAATCAGTAGCAAAAATAAAAATAAATTGAGGTAAAGTCAGATAAAACTAAAGATTATAGCAAGGGACATGGAGATATCCACAGGCCTTACTAACCCTGGTCAGCCCTCCCAGGTTCTCACCAACCCTGCCCACATCCCAGGACTTCATTTCAGCCCCCTGGGGCCATCAGCCCCTGCTCCAGAATTGCTGCACCAGGGCCAGTTTCCAGCTCCCCACAGCCCTGCCTTGCCCAGCCATGCACCCACTGAGTTGGGCTCACCTGCAGGCCCGTATCCCAGCCCATCCTCAGCCCATTCCCATGGAGGTGCCTAATGCCCAGAGCTGGGTCTGGTCCTGCTGCCCTCCAGCTGACCTTGCCATCAGGGTATTCCCATCCACCTCCTGATTTGGGGAGTGCCGTGGCTCTCGGTGACTGACCCCAAGGAGCCACAGGCCCTCACGGAACCCTCATGACACAGTCAGTTCAAACACAGGAGAGGATATAGGCATTTACAGAAGCTGTTTGCAATCCTGACATTTTCATTACCACAACTGAATCAAACGTCTGTTTTAATCTGTCCACATTACTCTACAGATTATTTTCTTATATTTAGCAGTCTCCACAATGATCTTGTGAATCAAACATTGATCTATTGCATTTCTTGTATCTCATTTTCATCCCTTTTGCTTGATTTTGACATCATAAATATTAATGATCTTCATACAGCTGGAGACCAATGTTTGATTGGCCAGTACTTAAAAATCTGGTTTGGTTTCCTATGTGTCATCCATTCACTGGTGTCTCCTGGTAGAACTACGTAATGGGGCTGTGGTAATCCCTTGTGGAGACACATAAATAACTACACCAATACCAGGAATGATAACAGGTTCAGGTGATTTTCAGTTCTTTGATGTCTTAAGTGCTTTCCTGGTCATTTCTCTCTCTTGGATGTTAACCTTTTTTATTCAGCATTTCTAATCCTGAGCTGAATTTTTGGAAATTTTTTCTATCTGGCTCATACTTTATTGAACTATGCACACTTTGTTTTCTCACACTGTCCTTTCTGACTGCACGTAAACTGCCAACCTGCTAATCAGTTTCTGAAGAAATGTTGTGACTTTATTAATTACATCATATGTTGTGTTTCCCTGAGAAAACAACAACTTAGGTCTTCCCTTACAGGCCTACTGTATTCCTATGAGATGGGAATGTATGCAAAGGAATAACTTTGTTGTTTATCTAACTTCAGGCATTTATTTTACATCCAATTTAGCATTCCCCATAGCCATATGATGGCCTCTTAGACTTTCTTCTGAACACTCTTCACAGAGAAAGAAATAAATAAACAAGCAATTACAAAAAAACTGTATGAAGCTGAGATCAACATTTCTTAAACTGTGGTAATTTCCACCAAATTCAGGACTCCAGCAACACAGACGAATATTTGACCTCTACGTGAGATTACCTATCTGGATCTTGATAAACTTGAAACAGCGATAAGAGGAAACACATCAAGAAAATATCGAAACATTCCCAAAGAATGTTAGTCAACACTTTACAGCCTCCTCGACCACTGTATCATGTATTGGGTATAAAACCCCACAATTTTAAAATTTTACTTCAAAACATCACTGCAGGAATAAACAGCTTAGACTTTTTAAAAAGCCTTTGGGTAAAATTCACACTTTTATTACTCTCAAAACAGGTGTTTTATGCTATATGAATGTTGATTGCACCCTCTGGGTGCAATGTAATATGGCTTATCCATGGCTAGACGTGGAATTTAGTATCTAGTGATAATATAAATCAGAAATAATCTTTTAAAATTTCCTTGTTTCTGATGGACTTCACAAAAACCCTGTAAAGATATTATGCATTTGCTGTGGAAAAAGTTAGTGGTCCAAATAGACTCCTACCTGTAACAAACAGAAGGTGAATTAACATTTAAGGAGGAAAATTAAAAATTGGAGCTTAAACAAGGAGCTGGATTTATGGACTAATTTGTTTCATAAAAATGGAGTGTGGAGCTGTTCAGAATCAACTTGTAAATAAATCTGTCATGAAAAATGGTTAGTAGCTTTTGTTTAACACTGAAAAAGGAACATTATTGTAACAATAACAGTAGACTTATTCTGCATCTTGTATTTTGTTTCAAATTATATCCTTTGTCTAAAACCTTCTCTTGCTCCTGCCTTGTCAGACAATCAAGAAGTGGATAAATATTATTCCAATGCATTCACCAACTTTCAAATGGTACTTCAGGACATAGACTTGAGCCTTCTTAAATCTTACAATCTTAAAACAGAAGAATTTTTACCCTGTATCACTAAAGTTGGGCACTCTGTGTGAAGGCTCTGTAATTTTTATATATTTTTATTTCTCATTGATATTTTAGATTTCTGGCTTCACACCTGAGAAATACATGTAACTTTCTAGGTAAGTCTGCTAGGGTTGTCTTGCTTTCAGCCCTTTAAGCTGATACCACAAGGGTCAATTTATGAATCTAAGTCTGCAGGAGTTTTACCCCAAAGAATGTTTGCTCCTTATTTCCCTCTTTTCCTCCTTCCTATCCTTCTTTTTTCATTTTGGAATTAACTTTTTTACAAATGTGATTTGACCCCATCTCTTTAGTTTGAGTTCCAGTAGGCACTCCTTCAAAGGTTATTTCTCTGGATAATTGTTAGAGCAAGACATCCTCAGAAATGAGCTGCGTTTGCAGACTCACTAGACCAGTTAGCCTCATGGTACAGTATACATGGATCTTCTCTCAACTGAGGACTCCCCAGCTGTGCATCCAATTGTGTTTATTTTACTCTGTAATAACAGGCATCTTAGAGCAGAAGAATATCCCAAAATAGTGCTGCTGAAATACAAGCTTTGTTATTTCTAAATTTAGAGACTAGGTTCATGGTAGTCTATTGACTGTATATGTGAGAGAGCTCTGCAGTATCAAAGTACAGATAATGAGAGAACTCGGGGAAAAGACCCACAATAATGCCCCCTCCCCTCCTTCAAACAAAAAAGAAGGCAGTTTTTTCAATCTTGCACATTGTCACAAAGCAGCAACTGGAAGGACGTAATGCAAGTGACTGAATAATTTTGGGATTTACAGTGTTTCAGTGGGAAACATCATGTTCCCACTCTACTCAGCACTTGTCAGGCCACACCTGCTATACTATTCTCAATTTTTGTCCTTGTTATACAAAAGAGATATGGACAGGTTGGCGAGGGACCACAAAGATGATCAAATGACTGGGAAGCCTGTCATATCAGAAAAGGTGGAGAAAACTGGGTGTGCTCAACCTTGAGAAAAAAAGGCTTAAGAGAGACTTTATGACCATGTTCCAGCTTTTAAAGACTGGCTACATGGAAGATGGAGACTCCCTTTTCACGAGGAGTCACATGAAAAAGAGAAGGACTAATGGGTGCAAGTTAGTCCTGGGAAGATTAAGATGAGACACAAGATGATTTTTTTTTTTTCCCATGAGAACAATCAGCCGCTGAAATGTCACCATGGACGTGGTGGGTTCCCAATGTTGCACACTTTTAAGATTCAGCTGGGCAGGGTGCTGAGCCATTTTCAGTCTAAACTGTGCTTTAGCCAAGAAAAGCTAGACCAGATGATCCTTGAGGTCCCCTTCCAACCTGGTATTCTATGATTTTGTGTTCTTTTTTCAGTATAACTTTACTAATTCTATTTCCTTTTTATGGCTTTTTTGTGACATGACCATTCTTTCTTGCCTTTGACTTTAGTAATGGTTACACTGGCATCAAGGCACATGTGTGTCAGTATCAGTTTAAAATAATACACATGTCAATTACATAGTTGTGCTTCTCTGTTTCCAAACAGTGTAAAAATTTGATATGAGAAAAATTAGGAAGTCTGTATGGTTATCCATACAAAAATATGATTTTTTTATATTCCAAATTTTCCATTTCTGGGAAGGAGGTAACTGATCTTTCTGTAAATAGGCAAATCTATCAGGTTTTCCTATTTTTAAAACTTGTGGAGAGAGAGAGGGAGTCATGGAAATAAAAGCTTTAACAAGAACAGGTTTATTTCTATACCATGAAGAATAAACAGTTGTTTGAAATTACAGAAACTGAAATTCAGTATTGGAAAAAGTAGTTTCAACATCTGATTGCTGTTGTGTTCTTATGGAGTTGAGGAAAAAAACCACACAGAGTGAACTAGAAAGATATAAAACAAGGAATTTATAACAGCTTTTACAATATTTTTGGAAGGGGATACTTTAATTTAAGCTCTCAGTAGTTGGAGTTTAGGTGAGTAAATGTTCTGTATTCTACAAATGCTGAATGCCATTGGTAGGTATTGTGTTAAGCAGTTCTGCAAAATCAGGTAGTTTTTTCTATAAATTGAAAAGCCTAATTTTAGGAATTCAGTTTAGGAAACTATTCAAATACATGAAATAAAATGAAACTCTATTGCATTATAATAAATTACATAAAATGAAATCCTTAATTCCTCTTCTAAATTTTCATTTTATTAAGATTTACAGAGTAAGCAGTGAAATATACCTCATACCTAAATCAGTTAAGAAGTTCCAGAGCTGCATTCTAGAACAAGAAATTATTTGTACTACTCTTTCGGAAAAAAAACCCCAAACCCAACCCCAGAAATAAACAGACAAAACAACAACAAAAGCCAACAAACAGCAGTTTTCTTGAATGATCTGTGCTGACAAACCTTGTTGACTGTCTGGTAAACTGAATCACCAGCTCTGAAATCTCTCTCCAATAAATCTACTGACCTTCAGTTTATTGTAATTTTAGCCTTACTTTTTGTTTTTCTTTTTAATTTCCAACTGTAGCTAAGATTCCCTATACAACTGAGACTTGAGGTCTTTGTTTGTTTGTGACAATACTTTTAAACAGTGCTTACAGGATGAGAAGTTGGGGGTTGCTGCAGAGAAAGGGATGTTGTCACACAGCGTAGCTTAATGCAAAATTTCTTGTTGGACCAAAATACTGATTCAGTTGTTGTCCCGCCTCTCCACAGTCTCTGTTCTGCAGTGTTTGGCAAATTTGAGATTACTATGAAATGTTATCTCTGTCCCTTCTGAGACAAGAGGAGTGCAGGGAAACTTTCCAGTTCTCTTTTAGAGAAAACCCAAAAGTGGTGTCAAAACAAAGCAAGGTAAAATATAGCAGAAAGCCTTCCATTTTTGAGATTGGATGTGACGGCAGGAAGGTTATCTTGTTGTGATGGATGGGAACTGTTTCATTGATTTACCAGATGTGAGGTACGGTGCTCATTGAAAGGGCTGTACCTGAGAGCAGGGAGGAATGATCCTGTTCCCTGTTTCTGGTGGTGACTGTTGAGGTTCAGACAGGAGCTGCAGTGAGTGGGAGGACTGGTTTGTTCCCTCAGAACAAGCCAATCCAAGCCATGCCAGGGCAGAAGTCTGGACGTGCAGGGCTGGCGGGAGGAGCACAGGTGTGTCTGGAGGCCAGTGGCACGAGCGAGAGCTCTGCTGGTCCCCACAGGAGCACTGGACAGACCCACAGCCTTGCCTCAGGCATGATGTAAGGAGACTGACTTTATCTAGGGACACAGAGGAATTGTGTGTAATATACTGCAATCCAGGAAGCTGCTAAATGTTCCTGAGCTGAAAGAAGATGGGGGAAAGGATCCTCCTCCTGCAATGGCACAGTAGGTAAGGGGAAAAGGAGAGATTTCCTTTATTTTTTTATTTCCAGCAGATTGAAATTTTTGATGTTCCAAAAGTACATTTTTTTCAGTACGTAGTCACATCTAATGTAGTTGTAGAGTTTAATAACCCCATTTGTATGCCTATTCTGAGTAAAATGTGGAGTCAGAACCACCTCAAGACTTAGGTGACCGAAGGTCAAAAAGAAAAGTTATGTTGTCATTGCTGCAGATACTTAATGAGGAGAACACTCTGCCACTCAGCTTCTCTTTAGTCTGACGCTGGTTAGAATTTTAAGGAATACCTTATCAAAAAGAAAGACCATTACCCTTACATGGCTCTTGTTTTGTCAAGTTATACTAAAAAAGTCTGCCAATACCCCTGTGAACCCTTTTTAACTATCTCTTTAACCCACTGCTGGAGCAGCTGCATCACCAGGAAGGGCAGGCTCAGTCTTCACAATCTTTCACATCAATTTGTTCCAGGATTTCACAGTGGTTCCTGTTGGAAAGTTTTCTCTGGTTTCAGGTGGAAATCCTGCTTGCTGTGAGTTTAACTTGCAGCCCCTTGTCTTATCTTTACTGAACATGGAGAACAGTATATTACCTCTCTGTTCATAGCTGTATTATGTAGCTACCTATGTTTGACTCTTTATTGTGTTTCCCCTAGTTGTTTCTCCTCCGTAAAATGTAACTCAAATTCCTTCATTATTTCTGTATGTTTAAAAACCTCTGATCATTCTTGCTGCTGTTCTTGAGGGTCTCTTTAGTCAATCCACAACCTTCTTTAATTAGGGTCCATGAGATAAATGCATTTACTTCCTCTACAGCTTTGTGAGCAGTGTACAAAGCTGAAGAACCAAAGTTGGTGGTTTATAGGCATTACCTTTCTTTTTACAGCTCAATAATAAAATTGTGCTTTGCCACAACAGGAAAAGGCCATTAAGTTATGTTCACTTAATGATCTGTGATAAATCTGATATGGATTTTTCTCCACAGAGTAGATCATATATACAATGTGCTATAATCTGCTGTTCAGCAACTCAGCTGCTTTGTAATTTTTTCCATCCTATATTTGTGCAGTTGTTTGTCCCTATACAGGAGAAGAGCTTGGAAAAAAAGTAAATATAAACAAGAAATTACTCTTTTTTTTTTCCCACTAGCAGCACAAGTCTTGGCAACATCCCTCAGTGTATGGCTGAACTTTATTCCTGGTGGGAACCCGGCTGGCACAGAACAAGCTTTGTTAAGTGTGCAATTGCATATTGACCTCTACTTGCTGTTCATTGTGTCATTAGGATTTTAATAACTGTCTGCTCTTAAGGATGAGTGGGAGTTGTTTGTCCCTTGCTTCTTCATAAATGCTGTTGCAATAATAGACTGACAAGTATTTTCCCTCATGTTGAAGATGTAATTAGGTTCAAGTATTTTAGGGAAGCTAAAGCAAGTTTGCTGCAGAGCACATATGAAAATGCATGGTGGGAAGTAGGGAATGGCAACAGTCTGGAGCTGCTTCTTCAACACCGTGATTGACAGATTCAATAGGCACATCTGGTAAGAAACTTCATGGCAGGGCCTGCATAAGCACACTGTAAAATTGTAAATGTGGTCTGTAGAGGATAAGGGCTCCTTAGATCTGACATTATGTTTACCAGGCTCACACTTTTCTAGCAGGAGAGGCCCTTCACCTTCTACTGTAAACAGAAAGAAATCAGAGGCTCTCACATGCCGGGCTGTTGGCAGATCACCATGAACTTGTTTCAGCCAGAGCACACTTCGTCGTCATGGTCAGTGAAAGCCTCTGAGCTTCAAAGGTAAGTCCTGTGCTCAAAGAGAGACATTGCAATGACCCACAACTCCTGGCAGATTTGGTTTCAGT
This sequence comes from Atrichornis clamosus, assembly GCA_013400975.1. NCBI lineage: Eukaryota > Metazoa > Chordata > Aves > Passeriformes > Menuridae > Atrichornis > Atrichornis clamosus. The sequence continues at coordinate 11,028 of WBMZ01011619.1, read as the reverse complement.
TACTGGAAGATTCTCAAAAAATTCAAAGGCACTTCAGCTCCCTTCAAACTTCGTCAAAGAGCAGCAGATCTCATAGACAAAGCGCAAAGTGTAGCACTAGCAGTCCAGCGAGAGTCTGCATCTTGATTTCACTAGAGCAGATGTTATCTGCAAGCAATTAACATACTTGTCATCACCAGTAAAATAGATACAGAATTCTTCGAGCATTTTTTTATCCACCCTAAAGAAAAGTGTTTGTGCACAAAGCAAAATTTCCACATTAGTATTAAAATAACATTCAGTGAGGCAAGCGGCATGTGTCACTTTTCCAGTTTCTTCCAGTTCCTTTTTTTTTCAAACAGCAATGCTGTAACACTTAGACCAGAGCTAGAGAACACATTTCATCACTGACCTATATCTTTTAACAACAGAATATTTGATGTCTGTGTTTTTTACTTCACTGTTATTATTTTCAAATGCTACTGTTTGTTTTGCATAGAGCCATGACAAATACGTATCCCACTCTCATGAGTGTGGTAGGTTGACCCTGGCTGGATGCCAGGTGACCTCCAAAGCCGCTCTGTCACTCCGCTTTTCAGCTGGGTGGAGCGGAGAAGATATAACAAAAGTCCTTTGGGTTGAGATCAGGACAGGGAGAGATCACTCACCAGTTGCCACCATGAGAAAAACAGACCTCACTTGGGGAAATTAGTTTAATGTATTACCAGTAAAATCAGAGTAGGATAATGAGAAATAAAATCAAATCTTTAAAAACATCTTCCCCTCACCTCTCCCTTCTTCCTGGGTTTAATTTTACTCCCCATTTTCTCTACCTTCATTGATCTTGGAGTCTGCAGAGTTGTTGCTCTCATTCTCACTCCTCTTTTCAGCTGAAGTTGCAATTGTGCAGGGTGTTTTTTTCCCCTTCTTAAATATACTCTTCCAGAGGATGTTGTTGACCGGCTCAGCCTCGGCCAGTGGAGATGCTGTCTTGGAGCTGGCCTGCTATTATCAGAGTTGTCATTTTCTAAACTCTGGCAGCATAACAGGATGATTCCCTTTACACTGCTCCCTCTCACTAAGTTCATTTGAGTTGCTGCTGTCTTAGAGAAGTGAGATGTTTTTGTGGCTATGGTGCTGTAGGAGAGAGATTCTTAGAACTGCCACAGGTTTCTTCTTTGATCCTGGCCAATTCATTCGATTCTGAGTTATTTTATCTGTAACAGAAGACTGCTAGTCACTTTTCATATCCCAGTAAGATCTTCAGAGAAAAAAAAATGCTTATTTTTACATGTTTTTGATATGCCAGGAGTAATGGGACAAGTCTTGACTGGGGCTTATTTGTGTGACACAAATAATAATAATTTATGCAGGGAAGTAAGAAACTTGAAGTCCTTCCATATGCCTTATGAAGGGTTATTTAACATCTCAGCTCATCAGCTCAATGAGCTTCTGAAATAAGCAGTGTTAACCTAATTTACAGAAGGAATTTGCTTTTAGAAGGTCAAAAGCAGGCAGCAAGCTGTAGCATAAAGAGCTAGCAGTAGAAATTGAACTTGAAACCAAGCTGTTCTGATTCTACTTTATTTAATCTGTTCTCCCTAAATATCCCCAAGCTCTGCATCAGCTTCTGTGTTGATTAGTGACAGGAGTTGAGTAGAAAGTGACTATCATGCCAGAAAGACTTGGGGGCACTGAATCTGGAATGAGCCACACATATTTAAAACTAGCTAATATAGTAGCATCATCTTCCCGCCTAGGGCAGAGAAGTTTCCTCTGAACAGAGGTTTCTAGAGCACAAGTCCTTGAATACTTTTTGTGAGCAAATGATCCTGTGGCATGAACTCTAATTAAAATCATATCAGGCCTGTTCCATATTACCCAGCACAATCCCTGGAGCTTGCTTCTGCACCTTCCTTTGCCTTGCCCGCCAAGCCTTCCTTGTTTACATTCCAGATGTGCAGGCTGTTAATGCAGCCGAACTCAAGTAAAATGAACCACGTGAATGGGATGGGGAACACCTGAAAGAGGGATGTTACTGTACTTCAAACTGTGGGAGACATTATAGGCCAAAACGGTGTGGCAAAGCCAGTCCTGCCTTTACGTACCACGATAATGGGTGGAAACAGGGAAGATTAAAGGATGGCTTCTAAAATTCTAATAAAAAATGGCGGTTTCCCTTTAACTAAGAGTGATGTGGTCATGTCAAGAGGGCTATTTATAAGGCTGTGAGTTTGACACAGGACCTCTGTATAACATCCTTCTGTCTCAAACAGCTCTCAAAGAACTATTAATCTTCTAGAGTCATCTAGTTAGAAAAGAAATAGATAATATGAATAAATTATTTCAGTGGATATCTCCTTGTTTACATTTTGTGATATAGAAAACTCTGCTTCTCTGATGGAGAGCAAGGTGAACAATTCAGAGACCATCTACTTTCTTACAGCACCAATTCTCTTTGCAGCACATTCCCAAAATTCCCCTTACATTTTTTATTATGTCTCATTCCAGAAAAACTATTTATCCTTCTCTCTCCACATTCTTCTGCATATAGAGATTGTTCTGTCCATCCTGGGAAAAAAGTATAGAAAATAAGCTATATGAGCAAAATTAGCCTTCTGTTCTTTTTTACTGTCTTCATCATATATTTTTTGCTGATACAAAAATATTGTCAGAAATGTTATTACTCTGCAGAACTACTGAAAAGCAGAAAAATTGCTATTGGATTAATGCCAAAAAACAAAGCAAAGAAATAAAAAATGACGTTTTGGACTGGCAGTTTTGGATCCTCTGTGGCAGGTATTTGAGGTGCTGAAGATTTTATGTCAGTGGAAACTTTAATAATCGAGGATGCCAATGGAGTACTTGTTTGATGGCTGTCTATTATATTAATCCTTTGAAGACTGCAGTCAATAATGGTTTATTCAGTGCTGACAGGATGTTTTGTGCCAGGGAATCCAGGTTGCCAGAACCAAGTGGTTAGTTGTTACTGAAGAGCCAAGCTTCAGAGTGTTGCTGTGGCCCACTCTATACCAGTGGTACTACAAAACAAAATAATCATCTGTTGATGCCAGAAAAATCAAGTGTTGTGGATGGGGAATAGATGTCATAAAATCAGGACATTTGAAGAGTGCCTCAATTGAAGCAAAAATTAAAGGACCAAAATTAAGTTAAAATTTACAAGAGATTTCATCTGAGCTGGAAAATAGATGATGGAAGCAACTGTGGAAACTTTCCTGCCTTCAAGAAAAATTTACTTTTCATAGCTGTGATTGAAAATTTTACTTTCAACCTTTTGCATCTTGAAAAGAGCCGTCTTTTGTCCAAGATAACTTAGTTTTGTCTCAAGGTTAGAAGTCACTTTTGTCTCAAACTTAGAAGTCACTGAGGAAAACCAAATGCACTTAATAACACTTCCAGCAGATTTGCCATAGGACTCCACAGGGCTTTTGCTTTCTTCAGTTATGTCCAGGTTCAGAATCCCCCATCTTGACTAAAAATTATAGAATCTACTACATTAACATGTGAGTGACTTCCTGTATTCCTTCAGAATCCTTTTGAAGACACCTGTTCTCAAAATCTGTGAAAAATGTGTGTTAATTCAGCGTAGTTTCCTTTTAAGCACAAACACAGACTGACCTGAGTGTGGCCATGTTACCACACCTAAAACCTAGAATTTCCTTTTTCCTTTAAAGATGAGAATCAGTTGGATATTGATGCATATGCTATAGGTGGTGCTGCCAATAAGGCTGGTAACCATTTCTTTTAAAATGACTCTAGCAGACACTATCTTACTTCATGTAAGACTCTAATGAGTTGATTCAAGTGATATTACCTCATAGCACAAAAATTAGTGGTACTGTGAAAAGCTGAGGCCTGTTATTTAAAGTCTGTTCATTTAATTACCAGGATTTTTTACACAGCTAAAGAGAAAGCCTTATTAGGGATAAAGAACATCCCATAATAGGAGAGACCATATTCTCTCTGAATCAACTCTGATAAGAGTTGATCAGAAGTTACCATTGCAATGGCCTGTGTGTGCTGTCCAGAGGACATTACAATTGAATAAGAAATTGTATTACCTACGTGGACTGTATTAGTTGAATTACTTACCTGACTGTCGTGCCCAGACTTTTATCATAGCAATGATAGAAGGAAGCTGACACACTAAAGAGAGTTGAAGTAGAGCAACTAGAATTATGGGACCCCTAGAAATACTCCTTAATAAAAATTGGCCTGAGAAGTTTCATCTATTTTCACTTATGACTGTAAGTGGTTTGCTTGCACCCCACTATTACTGGGTAAGGTAGAGATTTTTAACAGGAAGATTTTTGTAACAAGATTAAGAGGCTGAGTACTAACTGAATTCAGACAAAAAGTACTCATTCTATGTCTGACTTTGACTATCTTCTTTCTACAGCCACATCTGCATGTAAATTCTTGGGTTTAAATTGTTCAAGGCTTTTTCTGGGCTGTGCTAAAAAAATACAAATGGTTGGAGTTGTTTGGGAGTCTTTTTATGAAGTAGTTTGAGGCGAATATACTGATTTACTAAAGCTGAAATCTTGTGAAAAAGCCCAAAAACACCTCACTTTTTGTGAGGAAGTGTAACTGAACCATGGACTGAATTCCAGAAGAGCAGGAACAGTGGTTTGTCTGGATAAATTTGTTCTGGTAAATTAAGTGCTCTTGGGGCCATTCTCTGAAATTAAAGCCAAACAGCATGGAAGATCCCATATCCATTTTGTGAAAATCTCTTTACTCTCCATTACATGATAGCTACCTTCAATCTACCTATTGGAAACATTATGTAGGGAATGCCTTTTTCCAGACTATACAATGGAATTATTTGGGAAAATAGCAGCAGTCTCTGGCAAAAATGATCCCAGGATTGTTCTGCTATTTTGTGGATAATCAAGTCTCAATGGCCAGGAAAAATTCCTGTCACTGTTTAAATCCCTAGAGTAAATGAGATTGTAGCATGCTGCTGGAGGTCCCAAACCATCCAGACCAGTGGTTTCATGCTTTCTCACACAGTGGACAGACACATGCACCAGCTGGGCTCCACAACAAGAGACTCTAGAGTCCAGCAGCAGCATTTGAGAAAGAGAAAAGATAACATTGGTAGACGTCTTGTAGAAGTCCTGGTGATGTATTTCACTTCTTAAATGCTCTTCATCTCAGTTTCCAAAATGAAAATAAAACCAACCAACCAACTAATCAAGCAAAAAACCTGGTAATCTTAAAGCCCTTGACATCACAAGTTTCATAGGCCACCAAAAGTGACAACTCTTGTAAATTCAAATCACAAGTTGATCTTGAGAAACTTGGAGAAAAAAAGCTTCAGTTGATGTTCAGAAGAGTTTTATGACCCAGGCTACTTAGGCTTCTGAGTTTCCAAACACAGACACTTATGGAACAAAGTAATTCAGAACTACCAGTGTTTTTTGGAAAATCCAGAAGGCATTAATTTTTATAATCTGCAGGATCTGTGTTTTTCCCTTCGGTTTGTGCCGCAGTGGCTTTGTACAGCTTTTAAGTGCAATTGGAATAAATTGAAGAATGTTAGAGACTCCTAAATGGACTCTGCCTTAGATACAGGATAGCATTATAATGTGAAAGTCTGAGTGGTTGGCAGCGGAACACAGAAGTCCCAATGGGACCAGTGCTCTGTAGCCTAAGACAAGAGGTTACACTTGATATTTGCAGCTTACTTGCTATCCCACACGAAATCCCAGCAAGTTGCATTTTTTAACGAATAATTTTATATGCCACATCCTTGCCATTGATCACACTGTCAGAGACTGCAAACAGATTCTGTTAAATTGCTTAGACTGGTTTCCCCATTACTAAATATAATTTGCTATTTAATATTTGGTCTTTACAACTCTCACGGCTTAAATGATAGAATGCTTTTACATTGTTTTTACATTAAAAATTACATACTTTATTGTTTGTTTGTTTTCAGTATGGAGGAAAGTAAGCAACTAGGATTTTGTCTGGAAATTGCTGATATTAAAAATTGTTGTCAAATTCCTTTGGGAGGGGTGCTAAAGCACTTATTAATACAGAAGATCTCTATGTAAAAGAACTGATGTTCACTACTATGACCCTCTCCTTCAGAGCAGTTTGGACTACCTCCTCTGTTATGTGCACACACAAAATACCCCTGTGGCAATGACAGTGGTTGCTTACACAGAAAATTAATACTAGGAAAGTATTTATGCATTTGTACTGTATTGAGTGTGATAAATGTTTTTGCCTTTCTGAAAAACAAAACACTTGCATTTTCTGCTTTTGTTCTTCATCTCCTCCCATCTGTTTTGTTTCTCTTAGCTGGAAATGAGAATAACAGCTGACTCTCTGTGGATTGCCAGTGGTCTATGGAGGGTTTGGAGGCCTCTGTAATATCTTTGAAGCTCCTTTTAAAAAATAATTCTGTCCCAGTTCATGTGAAAAGCCATATAATTCTTTCATCAGATCATAATTATTGCAGTGAAAGGACTTGACCTATTTTCTATCTTTGTCAATAGTGAGGGTTTTGTGGCCATGTGGCCCACTGGACATCCAGCATTTTATGTTTCCAACCAAAAGCATTTGTCTAAATGCAGGCTTGATATGAGGGTGATATAATGATCTCCTTCACCCAAAGTAGCAGACCCAATATATCTTTTCAGATCGCACTAAAAACATAAACAATGCCTGTGAAGCTTCTGAACATGGATCTCACAGAAAGGCAAATTCAGCCACTGTACATTATTTAAATACCCTCTGCATTTTCTGAAATAGTGTGAGACTTTACAGCTATAAGAACCACAAAGTTTTAAGTAGAAATCTCTGGTCTTTGGTTCTTTCAAATACAAAATCAGCACAAGAAGGAGCAGTTGGGTTATGGTTCAGCGGTGTAGACTACTCTGGAGGGCAAAGTTATAAAAAAATTGAACTGTGTATCACAGCAAGTTATTCACAATTTCTTGGAAACTATAACACAGCAACATGAAACTCATGAGCTACTTTTCCTTTAACCACAGAAGAAGACATGAAACAGGTTGTTGGGATCTTAGGAAGAGAGTTATAGCTAAGGCCTGTGAATTTTTTCTGACACTGAGTGACTAGAGGTTTAGTAAAACCGATTTAAGGAATATAAGTTTTCTGGTGCTAAATAATTAATGGTTGGGGTTTTGTTGTTGTTGGGCTTTTTTTTTTTTTTGTTTTGGGGGTTTTGTTTGTTTTGGGATTATTTGTTTGGGGTTTTTGGTTTTGTTTTTTGGAGGGGGCTGGGGAGAGTCTGACAGAAGTGTTTAAAAGACATAGGTAAGATGCACCTTAGAGTAGCACATTTTGGCACTCAAAGATGTTTGTGTTTTCAGGCTTTTTTACAGCCTTTATCATTTCTCATTAGTAGCTTGATTTGACATGACTACTAATGTAAGTCAGATTAACTGCATCTGGCTAAATAAACACTATGATCATTTACAGGGCAGTTGTTACATAAATTGGAGGAAGGACCTGGCCCATAAGGTAATCAAAGCATATGAAAGCAGAATGTCCCTTTTCCTTTTTATTATAACCAGAAGTGGGAAGACAAGTTGCTATATGCCAGCTTGGCCAAAGAATAATAACTTTTTCATTTTACATTAAAAAGTGTTTTTTAAATTTTTAGTTCATAATAAGGAACATAGAGAAATATTCCTTATTTTATTACTTGCACTGAAGTCATGTTGGCAAGTGAAAAAATAATATTAAACTAAAATAGCTGCATGTGTTTCCTATTATATAATCAGCTGGTGATGCAAAGGACAAACCTGCTCTGCTCACGACTCAGCCTGGCAGTTATAAGACCCTGAACCAGAACAGTGTCGTTCACTGGGAATGACAGAAGCATAAGTGTTCAGAATGAACACACACCAGCTTATAGGGCATATCCCAAGTTAATAGGGAGGTTGCTGTGACTGGTATTCTCACATGGCATTTCCAAAAAAGGGTTTTGTCTAGACTTGATGAAAAAAATAGGTGTTCATGTGCATTAGTGGTTATTTGTTACTGTGCTCTAAATGTCTGGTGTAGGTCTATTGGCTAATAAGGTAGACTTCAAAATGAGGCTTTTCTGAAGTTTAATTTAATTTGGTTAACACGTGTTTAAACACGTTTCTTTTTTTAACAGTGAATTGTTTAATTGGCATGCTTTGATTGTAATGGTGCCTTTTGCCAAAAGCTTCTAAAGAAACACAGTTACCATAAGATAAGAAGGAAAATCTTCACACAGAATAAAAAAATCCATAGTTAAAAGTTAGGAAGAAATGGATGGGAACAGCAGGTCAACTTTCATACAAAAGAAGATTATAGAATAGTGCCGCAGTCATATGTGCTTGGGGCTGAGCAGCATGGGCCCTGGCATGGACTTCATAGATAATTTAGGAAAGACATGAGCAGAGAGGTGACAGAATTCATTGATGATACTCAGTTCCTTAATGTAGCAAAGCTGTCTGTAATAAACTAAAGGGGGTCACACAATACTAAGTGATGCAGAAAAGAATGGCAGCAAAAAATTCAACATAGATAAACATAAAGTGACTCACAGAAAAATAATTACCCTAACTTTATTTATAGAATAACCTTCAGGTTGACTATTTTTATTGAATGAAAGAAAACTATCAATTCAGTGCTCATTCATGAGAGTAGAGAGTCTACTGCACTACACAGTTTTAATCACCAAAGCTTATTCCAAGGTATTGAGTCATGTCAATATCCAGCTACAACTATGAGGATGCTGCATCAGAACACCCAAGCTAGAGAGTCAAGATATAAATATATAAACACATAATACTCACTAAACATAGACCCTGTTACTGTAGAAGTCGACTTGTCAAAAAATTTCTTCTATAAAAGGGAAAATTAAATATTTTTGTGGATTTCTGTTTTACCCTCTGTGTACAAGAATGATGTATTTTGTACTCAGTTCAATGTGAGTACATTTAAGTAACCTACAGAGTAGGTGTATTTACCAACATTTGTACAAGTGTGTGTGTATGTGTGTGTATCTCGGCACATATTAATCCAAACTATGGAGTAGTTTATTATCTTCCATGTTCTGTGTATAAATATATATCTTCAGTATATTCTGTCACATTAATTAGATGGAATATATCATAAAATTTAGTAGCACTGCCTCATATTCGTGGCTTAAACTATTTAAATCCATATGTTTTTCATTTTCCTTGCACATAGATATTTTTCAGCAGACGGAAAAACAAATTAATGTAACTTGAAAGATAAGTAAAAAAAATCAGGTTTTTGTGTTTTTCTCTTCTGAGTTATTATCAGAGAAAAATTAATTCTTAAGCTTATTATTTTCTCTTCCAAAAGAAAAAAAAATGGATACATTTGTTGCTTAGTTCCTAGGATAAGGATCTATGATAGAAAAAATATCCAATTTACAAATTAGAGTATTACCAGTTTGTTCTATGCAATCATCACATGCCTTCAAGTTTTAATAATGGCTACAGCATTTCTCATGTTGATTATATGCAAATTGCTGATATTTCTCTGGGCAGTTTGCACACCCCTATGTCTAAATCTGATGTCTCTGTTGTCTGAGACATCAAGATGGTTTGTTCTTTAGAAATTCGGTTTGCTGTGGTGGCCAGGTGTCACACAGATGTACACCCTTCTCTTACCCCTATCAGTATCAAGGGCGGGGAAAAGTGTCATCTCAGCCACCTTTTTGTTTACAAGGAGCCAAAGATTTGTGCTAAGATTTAAAACAAATATGGTAGAAGGCATTGAAAATAAAGGAGAAAAGTTCAAGAACCTAAAAGATTCAAAAATTCTGCTTGGCTTTTAAGCTTGAGAACTTTTGGATGCTAAAAGATAAGGAATATGTTTTGTCATCCAGAGCACTAGCTTAAAACCTCAACCCCGTTATTAGCATGGATTTTGGAAGGGCTCTCCCATGTGGTACACAGCCAACTGACTTTTCTGACTATAGCCAGCAAAACCATCTTTTCTTTCTCTGGTGATCGCAGTGGCTGTATTATTGCAAAACAGCCATGGGGCCTCCTTTTCTGTCTTCAAAGCCACAAAAGCACAAATGTTAAAGACATTGTGAGATTGAATGGACTGTTTCTTTTGGAGTTTTTTTCACTCTTCTTCACTTCTCAAGTCTGATCAGGATTGGAAACGGAAGTGTTGAAAGACTATACTTAGGTATTATTTATTGAGCACTAACACTGTGCTTGGAGTTTAACCAGTCAGTGAAATACCACAGAAAGAGACTACTTTTACTGTGTTTCAAGCCCAACCAGAATGAGAAATTACTGGAATTTTCACAAGAATACCCTGTTTTTGCAAGGCTTCCAGGCTAGTTCTGTAGATCAAAGATGGTCAAGCAGTCTGGATGAAATCCAAATGAACATTCAGATATTGGGTCCTGAGCCAAACCAAAGTGAAACTCTGAATCATAAGGTTTGTTCTCTCTTCTGTCCTTCAGTATTGATAATATGCTGGTTAAGCCTGCTTAATGCAACTTGGAGTTTCTGTTTGATGCATGGATAATGTTTTGGATCCTCTGTGTATGCTTTTTATGGTTTGCTAGCAGGCTTTCTGATACCAGCTTTAAATGATTTGGTGTAAAATCTAGTGGCTCACAGTCACATACAAAGCTAATTCATACCCAAGAGAACATGAGCTGTTCCTACAGCAGGTATCAGAAGGAATAATTGCACTATTCTCTTACATGAAAGAAAAGGTTAATGTTAACATACCATCAGCAAGACTCATGTATTGTTCCTTATATATTGGAGTTAGTGTATTACTCCACAAAAATCAAGTGACAAAACTTGAGCTTTTGTGCTTTGGGGTCTGTTTTTAAGTTGCCACCCACTTGCTGTGGAGTAAGTGCTTGCAGAGAATTGCTATGGTATTTCAACTCAGTCTAATTTTGTGTCAAGGCTTGTCTGATTAGCTGCACTCATTTTTTGTTGTGAAAATATTTAAGTGATTATAAAGTAAGTAAGTAAATAAATATATAGGTGTGGTGGGTTTGTGTTT
>WBMZ01011618.1:0-76357 GCA_013400975.1 Atrichornis clamosus | reverse complement strand
TTCCATTCCAGGGGGGTTCCTGCAAGTAGGAACTTGCCTCCATTTCAAATTAAGACAAAGGCCAGGTTGGATGGGGCTAGTGGATCTGAGCAACCGGGGCTAGTGGAAGGTGTCCTTGCTCATGACTGGGGAGTTGGAAGTAGGTCATCTTTAAGGTCTCTTCCAATCCAGGTTCTATGATTCTGTGATTCTATGATTTGGTTAGAAGCTCTCACAACTTAACAAGGAAATGACAGTGAATTTAATTTCTTTCCTTTTGTCTTTCATTGATTAAAATCAAAATGCAGAGTGCTCTGCTTCCCCATATTTCAACACATGAGGAGAAAGAGAAGACTGAGCTTTTGTGTCTGTGGATTTTCAAAAGCTCAGTGGAGAGTAATGAAGAGGAAATTAGGAAACGGCTTTCATGAAAATGTGAAATTAACTTTTTAAGTAAAATTACTTGGGTCTATTCTGTACTTAAACTGATTGACTAGCGAGTTAAACAGAAGATGGTAATGCAAAATCTTCAGAGGTTGAGGTGAGAAAATGTTTTAAAAGAAGTCTAACATAGGATTCTCCATATCCTTATTTGAGAATACAGAGATATTTTTGAATATAGAAAAATATTAGTGACATTTGCATTTTGCATTCATCTCCCCTTTCTTTTCTTCTGGGTACTGAAAAAAAATCATGTATCTGGTGCCCTACATAGGTTGAAGGGGTAAAAGAGAAAGTGTTTCTGACTGGTATATATCTGAAGCCATATTTACTTGGGCTGTGCTGTGAGGTATCTGAAGTGTCTTTAGAATGCAGTCTCTTAGGGCAGGGTCATGTTATAGTTGGCAAGATTCACTTGCTGTAGAACATGATATACCCTTACAATTCTACATAAGATAGCATCCAAGGAATTCACTTAGCAAGGAAATCAGACAGCTGAGTAGTTTGGCTTAGAGGGAAAGCACGCATTTTCAAGGACATTGTTCTTAAAACCGGTCCTTACTAATGGATGAACATCAAAAAACTTGGACTTCATTTTAGTTTAGATAGCAATGGCAACTAAACTAATTATGTCTACAGATACAGGCTGGAAATATGGCAAAGCAGATTGTTAGATATTGTTAGATATCTGGTACTTCCTGTGCTAAAATCATTTTATAAATTCATGTCATGAATTACTTCACAATGATGGTGGATTTATTATTTTAGAAAAGAAGATGGGAAAGTTTGGAAGAAACAGCCTAGTACATAGTGCTGTATAACTGTTAACCCTAAAGAGTGAAATGTTAAAAATAATCTCATAAACTAAGATACATTTGGGGAATCATCTAGCATATATTCAGATTATTGTCAGTTGAGGCCTAAATGTTCTTGAAAATGTATTTTCATGTTTCTTTGTGTATTGAATTAACAGAAGTATTTATTACGTGGTGTCTGGGCTGTCTACTGACAGACACTTGCAACAGAGGTTACTGAGAAGACTGAGGTACCAATGCCTTCTTTGCATTGGTCTTCATGGCCATGGTCAGTCTCCAGGTATCCCTGACTGAGGAGACCAGAGAAAAGGTCTGGAGGAAGGAAGATTTCCCCTTGGTGGAAGAGAATTGGGTTAGAGACCATTTAGTCAAACTTAACACCCACAAGCCCATGGGCTCTGATGAGATGCATTTACAAATCCTGAGGGAATGGGAGGATGTCATTTCTTGATCACTCTCAATCATCTTTGAAAGATCATGGCAGTCAGAGAGGTCCCTGAGGACTGGAAGAGAGGAAATATAACCCCAGTCTTTAAAAAAATACAAGAATAAGGGTATGCAGAGAACTACAGGACAGTCAGCCTCACCTTAGTCCCTGAAAAGGTGATGAACAGCTCATTCTGGCCTGCTTCAAAGGCCATCTTTTGAGCATGTGGACAAGATAAGGTGACAAGGAGTAATCAGCATGGATTCACCAAAGAGAAATCACACTTAACCAAACTGATTGCCTTCTCTGATGCAGACAGGCTCTTCTCAGTTATGCCAAGCAATAGAACAAGAAGCAATGGGCAGAAACTGATGCACAGGAAGTTACACCTGAACAGGAGGAAGAACTTTACTGTGTGAGTGACCGTGCACCGGAACAGATTGCAGATAATCATACTCAGCTCTACTTGATGAAGCTGTTATACTTCTTAATGAAGTACACTAAAAAATAATGTCCATAATCCAAAAGCTTTTTTGCAAATAGTTTGTATCCTGCAAGTACACTAGTAAGGCTGAAAGAAAGTGAATTCTTGAGATGTGGTGTGACCTGTCAAATACCCTTAAAATGTCTACATCTTTAAAAAAAAAAACCGCTAAAAACATCGTAAAAAGTGTTGGGCAAATGTTATATGTTTTTATTAAGTATTGTGTGATTATGGAGATGCAGCATTGTGTCCTGAAAGGAATCAGTGGAACTGCACTATATTTGCCTCTTTTGTTCCTGCAGCATGTTGCAAAACCTTAAGGTGGCCAGAAATTTAATTTTCTCCAGATGCTCTTAACATGGAGTCTCCAAGGACGTGATGTATTTCTTGTTATTTTCAAGTTTGATGTTCATATATGTCCTTAAAAATGAGAGACTATGTGATTTCATGCCATGTGCCTCCTGATGGCAAGTGATATCATGTGTTTTCTTTACTCAGGTCAGGATTTGTTGTGTCAGAAGTAATGAAGACAGAAGTAAAGATCACCAGGGATGGGAAACTCTGTATAGAGATCAACTCAGACAATCTCATTCCAGGAAATAAATTTGTTTTCAAGAAGGACTTATTTTATTGGCACTCTTAGTCCTTCAGATGCACAGAGACAAAACTGTTGCATTGTCTAGAGCTGTTTGAGAAGAGATAACTAATAGCTCTTGGTTTTCCATGCATATTATCTTCTTATAAGACAGTCCTGGGAAAGAGAGACGTTTGACTTTTGAGTTGCTCCTGGGCTCCATCATAAAATCTAAATAATTTGAATCTTGTCTCCAGCAGCTTGCAAGGCAGAACCTCTATACAGTAATATAAGAAGCTGAAGCTAGAATGCAGGGATAAATTCCAGAAATTTTTGCGTAAATACGCAGAAGAGTTACTCACAATTATTCACTGCATAACTTCCTTTGCACAGTGCATTCTCATTCTCTACAGTTGAAGAATTTTCTGTTTCCAAGAGTTTGAGAGGAAATTAATCTTGCAGTATCAGTGTTTACTCCTGCAGAAATTTGATATATTAATAGGTGGAAAGGTGTGTGGTTTTGACAGAAAAATCTAATGAACTTGCACAGAACTTTAGAGATTAGGCATCCACAACATTCTTGTCTTTTTCTAATTGTTTTCCTTTTTTTTCTTTTTCTCTCTTTTTTTTTTTTTTTTGGTGTGTGTGTGTAAGCATGCCTTCATTTGGTTGGAGAAACTCTTTGTGACTTCAGCAGCTTTTCTTATATAATAGTCACATATTTAAAAGCCTTTTTATGTCACTCTTGTCCTACACCACCTAGTTTCCTCTGTGAAAATTACAGTGTGTTAAATCTGTGCACCCCAGAAGTAAGAAATGTTATGCAAATTCTGTCTGAAAATTTGTTTTCTTTGACTAATAGTTGGATTTGTTGTCTTGCCAGAAGATCATTCTTTTTCCTCTTATTGCTTGAATTTTGATTTTTTTTTCCTTTCCTGACTTGGAATTCACTAATTGAATCTCTTCCTCAGCCTAGGAAATCTCAAAGTAGTGTGTATCAATTGGAGTCCTCCATCTTCTCCCACTTGAAGGATTTGCCCTACACACAGGGCTGTACAGAACAGAGATGCAGACTTTGGGATCTGTAAACTTCGTTACTTCCAAAGAAGGAAGTCAAGGCATGGATGAATTTCCTACCCTTAGCCAGATGCATTTTTGTGTTTTGTTTCAATTTGATATGAATGTTACCTAAACACAAGGGGTTTTTTTTTCTCCCTGAATCTGTTTCCTTCCTTTCAGGAATCTATACATACACCTTTCAGGAATACACACCTCCAGGGAGCTATTAAGATTCTTCCTGATTCTCCATGAATCTGAAAGAATTCCAATACAGTCACTGGTGGGATATGTGTACAAACCAACCAAGTCAGAAAATCCCCCAGCAAATTTTTCCCTAGTTTGAACACCTATTAAGGGAATACTGTTACTTGGAAACTATTTTTTTTTCTTCATAGGACTATTTTTTAGTTTACTGTGATTAATTAATAAGGCTTTTCTATTGTTATGTAAGGCTGGAATAAATTTAATAAGTATTAAGTCTGGTTTCTTAAAAAGTATTCTGTGATCACACTGTGCATGACTGCCTATCTTTACCCCTTGAAAGTTTTAAACCCATTGACATGTGTCAGCCAAAGTTACAGAGGAGAGAGATGTCAAAGGTAAGCATGTTCTGGCAGCTTTTGTGATAAAGTTATTACAAGTGTATTTGTGAAGGAAAAGGAAATGACAAGAAATTGTTGGACAAAAGAGGCATATTTTGTTAGTTTTTGTGTGCTGAGAGCTCTTCCATTGACTTAACCTTTGAAACAATTATAGAGATTAATTTGCATCTTCACTAAACTTGGTTGCATTTTCTCGTAATATACTGTGAGAAAACCAGAAGCTATGTACAGGATTAGCTGGATTAAATTCTGTAACTTATATTAGCCTGTGCTCCAGGCTTAGAAAATTGGAATAATTTATTCAGGAAAAGAGACAATTTCTTTTATGGATATATATTCATATATTTGAAGGGGATGAAAGTTCAGCTTAATTAATTTGTTTAAGCACTGCTGGAAAACACAGATAGGAAAGTCATCCCATTAATTTTTCATGCCAGTTGACTTAACCGTCATGCATTACTTACTATATATGATTATTCCTGTTATTTTTGATTAGGTTTTGAAACAGCACTGATTGAAATCTGTGTAACTGCTGAAATTTGCTAGGTTCAGTCTAACTAGAACAAAAGTAAGAATAAGGAATATTAGAATGTGTTCAATTTTAAAAATGTCTTCCTTTCTCTGATTTTCTGGAAGCCATCCTTACACAGCAAATCCTAAAGGATTAAAAGATAAAGTTATCTTCAAATAACTTCAATATAAACAGGATATAGACATATTAAATTGATTCTTTTTATCATCATCTAACAAAGTGATCGAATGAAACTACAGATTTTGGCATCACATTTACATAAACAAATTTTCCTGAATAGAACCTTCTCAAATAGTTGACATCTTGACATATCTCTTCTCAAAATTGCTGGAATGGGAGCAACTGGAATCAGAGTACTGACTATCTGGGTATGTCAGAGAGGTTTGTGAGAGTAAAGACTATGGAGCACATTTCTCAAATATCCATGCGCAATATGAATAGATTATATTAATACATTACCCACCTATGGAAATACAATGGCATGCATGGTGACCACCAAGCCTCTCTACCAGTCCCCAGCTGAACAGAGGAGGGAAAATCAGATGCAAAACAACTCATAGGTTGAAGTAAGGCAGTTTACTAAAGCAGTTGTCATTAGCAAGCAATGTTCAGTGTTCAGCCACTTCCAGGGAAGCAGGGCTCCAGCACAAGTAGAGATTTGTAAATAACAAGTGCCCCACTTCCTCCTCCTTCCCTTAGCTTTTGTTTCTGCGCTGACATCACGTGATACGGAGTATCCCTTTGGTCAGTTTGGGTCAGCTGTCCTAGCTGTGTCCCCTCCCAGGGCCCTACCTGCTCCCAGCCTACTGATGGAGGGGAACTTTGCTGATGCTGTGTTCATTGCTGATACCTGCTCAGCAGGAGCCAAAACTCTGCTGTGTGGTCAGCACCTTTCCAGCCACCAGTGCAGAGCACAGCACCGTGAGGGGTGCTGTGGGGAAATGAACTCCAGCTCAGCCAGACCGGATACAACCAGAAAATTATGGAGACCAAACAGAACTGAGCTTCATAAAAGGAAGGCTGAGGAATTGCATAGATTCAAGTGTTATTTCTGAAACAAAAAAACTGCCCAAATTCTCCATTAAAAAGCACAATGAGCAGCCCCATGAGTTCACATAAGGAATTAGAGAGACTAGGTGACTAAAGGAAAGGAGAAATGGGGTGATGGTATATGGGGTGTATCAAGGCCTGAAAGAATGGTTCAGAACTCTATTTGACATAGTTCTCAGATTTCAGGGGTTATAAATAATGAGGTTGCATTGAATTACATGAAATATTTTATAAAATAGACTTACTTAAACAATTTTTTTTTCACTTTGATAAATATGGTAGGCTGTATTTAAGAACAAAGAATGTTGATCTGACTCTATTTAGAAAAAATTAGGAATAAGAGTAGATAACTGGTTGAATATGATTAAACTGATGAATATAGTATTGCAGTAATAGAGACACCTCATTTTTGTATAAACAATAGGAGGAAACACAAGCAACAGAGAGAAGGTACTACCTTGCTAAATGGCCTGAATTGTCACGCTGCTACAGAAAACTTTATTGATATTCTGCTACTAATAAAGGGATTTTTAAAAGGTCTAAAGGACAGATCTAATTATATAATGCATATCTTATTTATATACTGCTGGTTATATACTGACTGAGGAAATGCAATAACTTTATTCTACTAGAAAAGCAAAACTGAATTGCTTTAATCTCACTAACGGCTTCTCCATCACTTTAAGTATTAAAGATAGAGTAACATATATAGAAGTAATATAGCAAGCTGAAATTATGAGCAGTGAAATGATTGCTGTTGTTATATGTGACAGTGAGTCAGGCTAGGTAAGTACGCATGCTTTCAGGGGAAAAAACTGGCATGTAAGCAAAGTGTGCTTTGCAGCAAGAAAGCTAGCCAAAACAAACACATTTCTCCTCAGTATATTTTAAATTCGTGATTTATTTTGAATACTAATTTCTAGGTGAGTTACAATGTGCTGATCTCTTTAATCAGAGCATAAACATTGCACATTAGTCCTCATTTCATGTTTCATGGAGAAATTTTTCCCATGCACACCGACATCCCTAAAAACACAGGAATAGAGTTTGTCAAATGCACTTCTCACACTATTCAAAATAATTTAGGCTGGAAAAAAATCTTACGATCAAGTCCAACTGTTAGCACTGCCATGTCCAACACTAAACCATGTCCCTAAGTGCCACATCTACATGACTTTTAAATAACTTCAGGGATGGTGACTCAACCACTTTCCTGGGCAGCCTGTGCCCTGACCACTCTTTCCATAAGAAATTTTTCCTGATATCCAATCCAAACCTCCCCTGGTGCAATTTGAGGTGATTTTGACTCATCTCACTTGATACTGGGGAGAAGAGACAGAAGCCTGCCTTGTTACACCCCCATTTCAGGCAGCTGTAGAGAGTGGTAAGGTCTCCCCTGAGCCTCCAGGGGAAGCTTCCAGGCTAAACACCCCCAGCTCCCTCAGCTGCTCCTCACTGGACTTGTGCCCAGACCCTTCCCCAGCTCCACTGCCTTCTCTGGACACACTCCAGCCCCTCAATGTCTCTCTTGCAGTGAGGGGCCCAGAACTGGACACAGAGTTCGAGGCGTGGCCTCACCAGTGCTGAGTACAGGGGGACAATCACTGCCCTGGTCCTGCTGGCCACACTGTTCCTGATACAGGCCAGGATGCCATCGGCCTTCTTGGCCACCTGGGCACACGCTGGCTCAGCTTCAGCTGCTCTTGACCAGCACTCCAGGTCCTTTTCTGCCTGACAGCTTTTCAGCCATTCTACCCTAAGCTTTTAGCACTGATTGGGGTTGTTGTGACCCAAAGGCAGGACCCCACACTTGGCCTTGTCAACCCTCATGCAATTGGCCTCGGCCAGTTGACTCAGCCTGTACTGCGAGAACATGCTATAGCTTCCAAGTATGACTTTTACTGGGGCATTTTGCAGTTTCTTTTGCTAAGCAAACAAAGAAAGACCTGAGGAATGAAGGCGAAATGCAAATATGGTAAAATACAAATGCTTAGAAAAATAGGAGCTTCATTAAGCCTCACATTACTTTTAAAATTAGTTACCTATAACACTAGGCATTTGGGAAATGTTTTCAGTAGTTACTGCTGCAGAACTGACTGTTCTTCTCAGAAAGCTTTTTAAAAAAAGAAATAACCTATTCTGAAGAGCAGGTGACAAAATAAATATCTATATAAACTCAGGCCTTTTAAATACAAAAAGTTTCATAAGGTAGCACAGAGAGCCATTTTTGGGTTCTATTTAACATTTAGTTTCCTAAGAAATAGGACAGAGGTGCAAGGTATCAAATCAAATTCAATTTTTTTCCAAGCATGGAGATCCAAACCCTCCAAAGGAGAAGCTTTACTGAAATAATAGCAGTACATGTAACAGCTGGATAAAATTTATACATATATCTTAAAAAATTATATTTTTCAATAGCAGTGTTATCCATTTGTTGCCTGGCAAACACTGGTTCTTACCAGTAGCTGTATTTAATATTATACTTCTTACTCACCTCGCATTTATGCCTATTTCTTGTCACTCTCACAAAAGAGCAGAAAGCTGCTTTTACCCAGTGGTATTACTGTGAAAAAGGAACACTCAAGACCCCTCCTGATTATTTTTTTTACATCATTTTTTGATGAAAACAAATTACCAATTGAACCTTGCAGTGTGGCCTGTTATTCATCATCAGCTGCCCTTTAACTGCAAAATTAAATTTTATATCCATTGGAGAATAACGTAACATATTTTTAAGAGACTAATAGATTTTTAGTATTTTATAAATGTTAGACAGAGGTTTTGAATTTATTTGCCAAATGATTTTGTCACTGTCTTTATTATACATGATCAGTTTTCTTTCCAGGACCATAAATTTGGAGTTTTTTGGTATTGTTTTGTGATATATTTTTTATTTTTAACGGGACAAGTATATTCTCCTACTTCTATTGTATTCTTGTTCTTATGACTTATTTTGTCATCTGTATTCTTTTTTCTACCTGCACCTGTACCATGTCATGGAAAAGTAGAGGTCTACTTACAAAAAAACCCCCAAACAGTCTGAATTAAGGCAACTTTGGCATAGATATTTTGAATACAAACATTTTATAGCACTTTAAGTGTAACTTTTGCTGTTCCTGCTTATACTGTGTTTAGAGAGAATGTGTTATGTTATACATATTTCAATTAAGTGAATTCTGGAATTCATTTGTTGCCTGTATTTCATTAACAAAAATTTCTGCCAAGAAGTGACACTAACATGTGCTTGTCCTGTTTTGCATTTTCCCTCTTTGTTCCTTTGTTTGATTTCTAATGATTAAAGATTTGTTTTGAGCCCTTTCTGTTCTTTCTGTAGAGCAGCTACTGCTCATGGATTTACAATGTTGCATATTTCCACAATGTCTCTTGGGCTAGATTCTTAGAGGTGAGACTTCTATAAAATTCCAATCTTGATATAAATTTTCAGGATATTTAAACTCCTTTCATGATACGCCGTTGGAAATGCCAAAAGATATTTGTTAAAATGTAAACTTAAGAATCCTTTTCTAGACTTCTTAGTATTGAGATTCTACAGCAAAATAACAATAACCAAGTGAGCCTCATGGGATACCTTAAATCATTCAGTTACTCCTAGGAGTATTTAACCAGAGGGGAAAAAAAAGGACATTTAAGTATTCTACCAGACTAGCTTAAAGAGCTGCAGCTATAGATGTAACAATAGCTAGAGCTATAGATTCAAAGTCCACCTATTTGCAAAAATCCTCAAAAATCCTTCAATAGGATTGATACAACAATTTTAAAAAGAGAGATTCCTGGTTAGTAGAACTGGTTCTTATAAACTGGAGGAGCTGTGAATAGAGCTTGGGCATTCACTTAATTTTCCCAAGGTCTGCAGATTTTCAGTTCAGTTGCAATTAATATTTGTGTTGACCATGAATGCAATACAGAAAATCTGCAACTTAGCTATATCTTATATCAAAGCCTGACAATAAGTATTATTTAAAACTACATCAATCAATTTTCAATTTTGATGCTATTTTACACTGATATTTTCTAGCATGCCAACACAATAGTCTAGAAAAATAATTTAGTTTAATCATTACAGTAGTCAGGTTGAAAGGGCTGTCACTGCTCTGGTCTTACTTACAATGAAAGTTTTCTGTTAGTAGTAAATCCTCAGACAGACTCACAAAGACATGCACACAAGCACAGGCACTCCAACAAAACACTCTTACACCTGCCTCTTTGTTAATATGCTGATATCCCCCAGTATAAAAAATACAGGACTCTCCTGCTGCCCAGTTTGAAAGATTTTCTGCTGCTTCTAAGGACATTTTAGAGTGTGTTTCAAGGTTAATCCCCTCTTCCATCAATCCTGGCTGGATTGTTGTATGCTGTCTCGTAGTATTACATATTACTCATTTACGCTGAAGACTGCATTTTAAGGAAAGTGAAATTTCCCGTATCTTGCTTTTCATGTCATATTATCCACTATAATCCACACCAAAGATTTTTTTCAAGTAATGAGCCTGTTTTCTGAGAATGTGGAAGATGCATCCACAGCTTTATACTATAATCACTTGGTGCTTTAAGTAAATTTTCACCTCATTGTAGGACTTTTCTTTTCTTTGAATTAGAGCATGAGATTAGCTGTTAGTGTCAAACTCCTTTTGTTATATACTATGAAACTGAAAATTAATCCTGGTGGTACATGGCACTTGGCCACATAAAGTGACTCAGGTTTGCAGATGTAGATGCTTATGAAATAATTCTTTTCACAAGATCCTGATTAGAAAGCTGGTTTTGCAGCTACAATTACATGCAGCCCTCTTGGATACATGTAAAGTTTTAGCACGGAATGAAGACAGAGTTAACCCCCGTCAAAATGCTGTGATATGTATTTGCATGTCAGTACCCTTTAGTTTCTCTAGAAAAGGATGTCTGTTCTGTGCCTTTAGTAAATTGAAGGAAAAGCTACTCATAATCCAAATTATTCTGCACATCTTTCCCCAGATAAGATTGAAAATATGGAGAAAATGTACTGCCAGGACCTGGGGCCTCTAATCTCTCTAATCAGTGTGATGTGTTTTTGTTATTGCTGAGCAGGGTGTACAAAGAGCCAAGGCCTTTTCTGCTTTTTGTATCCCACACTGGTGAGGGAGTTGGAGGTGCATGGGAGGCTGGGAGGAGACACAGCCTGGACAGGTGATCCCAACTGACCACAGGGATAATACGGATGGTATCGTGCTCAGTATATAAAGTGGGGGGCAGAAGAAGGGGTTTTTTTGCAGTGATGGTGTTTGTCTTCCCAGGTCACTGTTACACCTGATGGGGCCCTGCTCTCCTGGAGATGCCTGAACATCTCCCTGCCCATGGGAAGGGCTGAATGAATTCCTTTTTCGGCTTTGCTTATGTGTGTAGCTTTTGCTTTTCCTATTAAAATGTCTTCATATCAACCCACAAGTTTTCTACCTTCTACCCTTCCAATTCTCTCCCCAGTCCTACTTATGGAGGAGTGAGTGGCTGCATGGGGCTTGGCCTCTTACGTAAACCAGATATTTCGCACCATTTTGCTCACCCATGCACAGCCAGCCCTTTGGAGCCCTCCCTCAGGAGCGGAGTTGGTGGCAGAGGGAATAGACTGAGCAGGAGTCTCAAGGCAGAAAAGTAAGTTGGTTCAGCACAGCACTGCCCCACCTCATCAGGACGCTCTCTTCAAATCACAACTTTCTTGTCGCAACAGTCACAATGTTTGAGGGAAAACGAGCTTATGCCTGGTCCTTCACAGACCCAGGAATTCACTGGTGCAGATCCAACGCACTGGGAAAAGTTTTGGCAAACTGAATCTACAGTAACCAATTTGTTATAGTCCAAGCACTAAATAATTTATTACAATACTAAATGAATTTTAGAACAATACTTTTGCAGACCAGTAAAGGTATTAGCAAACATTAATATATATCCAGTTCAGCAGTTACAGAAAAGAACACTTCCACTCATAAAATAGTTTGGGTTGGAAGGAACCTTTAAAGATCCTCCAGTTCAATGACCTACCATGGGTAAGGGCACTTTCCACTAGACCAGATTACTCAGAGCCCCATCCAGCCTAACCTGAAACACTTCCAGCTATAGGACATCCACAGCTTCTCTGGGCAATATGTTCCAGTGTCTCACCACGTTCATAAAAAATTTCTCCCTTATGTCCAAACTAAATCCACCCACTTCCAGTGTAAAACTCTTGCCCCTTGTCCTTTCTCTATAGGCTCAGGTAAAAAGTCTTTCTCTGTCCTCTGGACTCATTCCAACCAGTCAGTGTCTTTCTTGTACTGTGGATTCCAGAGCTGTATGGAGTACACCAGGGTGAGATCTCAAGAGAGCAGAGTAAAAGCAGAGAATCACCTCCCTCACCCTGCTGGCCACACTGGTCAGTGGGACGTAATCAGTTTCTGGGCTGCAAGCACACATTCTTGGCTCATATTTAGTCTTCCATCCACGAGTATCCTCAGTAGCCTTCTCCTCAGGGCTGCTCCCACTCTGTTTTATCCCCCAGTCTGTACTGAAGTTGAGGATTGCTCCAACCCAGGTGAAGGGACTCTCACTTGGCACTGCTGAACTTCAAGAGGTTAAAACATTCAATTTCCTTGAAAACTAAATGCATTCAAGGACTAAAACTGTTTGATTTCTCCTAGGTTCCTTTCTGATGCCTAGTCTTATTGGTGGGAAAAGTATAATAAGAAAGGGGAAAATGCTGCATGCCAGTGGCAATCCTTTCTCACAGTAGTGTAATAATTTAATAGATTAGGTGTGTGCTCAGATGATGAAAGAAGTGGAAGTGGATAAAGTGACATTGCTAGAAAGAAAAGTAGAGGCAATCAAGAAATTCTGTGAAGATTCACGAACTCAGAATGGGACAGGGGAGGAATGGCCTTAAACTGAAAGTAAGTAGGTTTAGATTAGATATTAGAAAGATATTGCTGAGAAGTTTGTACAACCCCTATCCCTGAGTCTTCAAGGCCAGGCTGGATGGAGCTCTGAGCAACCTAATCTGGTGAAGAGTGTTCCTGCCCATGGCAGAGGGGTTGAAAGTAGATAAATCTTTAAAGTCCCTTCCAACTCAAACATTTTATAATTCTATGAATTCATGAATGCTATGACAGACAGTGGGAATACCATCGCTTAGACTCCTCTAAGAAGTAATTACCTTGCCTAATTACAACAGCAAGCAAGGCTTAATGAACTGAATCATAGAATTAGGTTCGAAAAAACCCTTAAGATCATTGAGTCCAATGATTAGCCTAACACTACTAAGTTCACCACTAAACCACGTCTGAAGGTGCCACTTCCACACGGCATTCAAACACCTGCAGGGATGGTGACTCAACCACTTCCCTGGGCAGCCTGTGCTCTGAGCACACTTTCAGAGAATAAATTTTTCTATTTCAGTCTTAACCTCTCCTGGTGCAACTTACAGCCATTTTGTCTCATCCTATCACTTGTCACTCAGGAGAAGAGGCTGACCCCCACCACACTGTACCCTCCATTCAAGTAGCTGTAGAGGGCAATAAGGTCTCCCCTGAGCCTCCTTTTCTCCAGGCTAAACACCCCCAGCTCCCTCAGCTGCTCCTCACAGGACTTGTGCCCAGACCCTTCCCCAGCTCCACCGCCCTCTCTGGACTCACTCCAGCCCCTTCAACGTCTTTCTTGCAGTGAGGGGCCCAGAACTGCACACAGTACTGAAGGTGTGGCCCCGCTGGTGCTGGGCACAAGGAGACAATCACTGCCCTGGTCCTGTCATCCACACTATTTCTATAGAGGCCAGGATGCCACTGACTTTCTTGACCACCTGGGCACATGCTGGCTCATAATGAAGAGACAGTTTCACTCTGATTTTATTGGTCATACCTGTGTCTGTGGAGAGGTTCCCATGCCTATGGTCTGTGGTAGACAGCAAATTTTCAGCTGGATTGGTGAAACAAACTGATTTTAGGCTTTCTAAACATACTGGAACCATCATTCCTCCTAATTCTGAGGTCAACACAGCTGGTACATAACTGAGTTTCCCTTGGGGAAAATAATGAAAAGCAGCTGTATAAAACATATTGACAACAAGGAGGCAGGTCAGACAGTTCAGTTGCATGAAAAGTTTCAGATATAAATATGAATGAAGATAAGTCTCTCCCCCAGTTTTCAAACCATTTATTTGGAGCAGGGGGAGAAGAAGCTTGTTTCTGATAATAGAAAAATTACATTTCTATTTCTGCCAAGGTTGAGCAGTAATAGGGTTAAATTTCAGCAAGGAATATTTAGATAATGCATTTATGGTAAAATTTAACTCAGAACAGTTATACATAGGCAATCTGCTCCTCTGTGTCAAGCATTATCATTCTTGTCATATGTTTGTCTGCATTTTCCTTAAATAATCCTACACTGAAGCAGAAGGATGTCATTTTACAGTCTACTGTAGCCTCATTTTCTAAGATATCAGCCAAAATCAGTTAGTTTTACTTTGAATGTCATTAAATCTTTCTTTTATTGTTACTTACAGTTCAAATCTCAACAGTAATTTGCTGTATTACTGAAGAGGAGGAATTTTCTTATTCTTCACAGAAAACTTAGTTCTAAGTGGTAACACTGTAAGTATTTTTTATTCTGAAGCTCAAATGTGAGGGATGCTGGGGGCAGCAAGGGAAGAATACATTAGCGCCCTCCCTCCTCCAACAAAGGAAAAGGGAGAGGGAAATTGGTGCTTAAATAAAGGAAGGTTTGTGCTACAACCATAGTGAAGGATTTGGAATGCACCTTCCGTCTTTTGTGTTCCTTGTCAGGATTTTGGCTGATCTAACGCTGACATCTGGTGGTGGGAAAGTAGATTGCAGAGAGGAAAGCCCGCCATCGGATCTTCGTGCCTGCTCACACACACATATTTCATCGAGAAGGCCATCCTAAAATTCAAACCCAGGCACGAAAACCAGGAGTCTTGTGAAACTAAGGAGGGCGACGTTAAGAATAACTTCATAGTCAGACGAGAAACTAAATGCATCACTTTTTATATTAACAGTATACAAGTTTGAAGCATTCATGTTTGCAGCCCTTCACTTCAGTGTGACATACACACAGAGGAAGAGACAGGGGATAGAGTCCCATTGGTGAACACTATATCTAGACTGATATTTATATTTGTCTTCAGATGTTAATCCCTATGCTTATTTTGGGGTAATAGCAAAGATTATTCAAATAAAAGTTGAAGGGTTTTATTGTTTTATGCCAGTAACAATTGGGCTAACGCCACACAGAAGTGAATTTCTATTTAGTTGTTTTTGTGGGAACACTTTTGTGATTGCTGGTTAGTACTTTGTGTTTGAATTTGCGTGATTAATTTATGATACTGCATTCATCTTGTTTCTGCTGTATGTATTAACTTTCCAGCTATCTTAATGACCTTGATCATACTGCTATGTCCTCATTTGTACCACCTTGTCAAGATATTCTGGGAGTATTACTGTTAACCACAGAAATTATTCAGTATCCTTCTGATTTAGAAAATATTATATTTAGGTGAGATGACCTGCCAAATGATTCAGGATACAGTTGAGAAAGTAGTTGCTGCAGCTTTACTTCTGTGGTTCTTCAAGATTTTGCATTCAGTGAGTGTTGTATGTATGTGTTTCCATCCCTTTTAGTCTGCAAAGTTAACACAGTAAATTGAGTTGTTTCAAAACACTCCCTTCAAAATTTACATCACATGAAAAAAGTCTTCTAATTCCAGCAGCCCAATTACTGTGTATGCTGAGCTATTGGTTTAATTAAGTCTTGGAGGGGGGAAGGGGGTGATGCAGAGGCAAGGTATTTGTAGTAACCTGAGTGCTCCTATTGGAACGTTGTTTAATTCCATTTAAAGCTAATAGTTTCTGTCTCCTGACTGTAGCAGTTTGGAAGAGAGGGCTGTAGTAGATATGCAAAAGCCCTGAAGTATGTTTACAACTTTCCACTAGATAAAGTTATGGAAGGAAGCTGGAGACACTGAGGGAAGGAGGAGGGGGAAAAAAAAGGCAGAGGATCACAACAGTAGATGCCTCTATTCTTCCTGCCGTATAATAGAAATAATTAAAAGAGAAGTTATGTTCAGTAGCCTTGAGAGAAAAAGTCAAAGTTATAAAAGCAGCCTGAAAAACCTTCCTTAACAAATTATACTGATGATTTATGTCACCAAAAAGATCATTAAGATTATCATAGGTGTATTCTATCACCTAGTACAGGACTACATTCTACAAGACATGCATCAAGCCTCAACCTAGGGGAGCTTTAGGAACAGGCTGCCCAGGCAGGTGGTGGAGTCACCATCCCTCCAAGTGTTCCAAGAAACAACTGGATGTGGCACTTAATGCCATGATCTAGTTGACAAGGTGGTAATCTTGGATTCAAAAATCTGGGAGGCCTCTTCTAACCTAAACGATTCTATAATTCTATGTTGAATCCTACAATCAGAAATTAAAAGGGTTATTATAATTTATGAGCTACAGAGAAAACACATGCCCCTTCTTGGCCAAAGAGAACCCTGTTTACTCTGTGTGTTTTAGAAAACTTAATTTCTCTCATGGTTTTTGACTAAACTACAATAGTGTGGCAAACTATTAATGTATGCTGGATAATTTCAGTAGGTTTTTGGAAAAAATTACTTTGACTCTTAAGTTTTACCACTTCAAAAGGCATACTCCACATATTTTAAAAAGCAGTGTTGTAAACAGCTTTTGTTCCACTAACATATGAATAAGCCAACAAGGGACTATGTATTTATGGTGATTTGACATTTAAATACAAAATTAGCCTGTTTTGATACTGTCCACATTTTTCTTCCTTAACCCATAGCTTTTAACTGTTCAAAACCACTAATTGTGCTTTAGACTAGGATCTAAACAAGATGTCAGAGTTGTCAGAGACCTAATTTTGGAGCTGTATCAGGATCAGAATCCAGACAAGAAGAAAATCTTTCCCACTTCACCTGCTCCACAGACAGAAAACACTGATTTTGTCTTTGCTGTTGTCAAGGCCACTAAACTGCTTTAAAGAAAGTGTGCCTTCCTGGGTTGAATAAACAAAAAGGTGTCCTTTAAAGTACCATTTACAGAAATGGAAGGGGGATTTATATTTACTGAAGAAATACAGATTAAGAGAATTTTAAAGAATTTGTTTTAAAGTTTACTTTTTAAGTTACACATTTAAAATATTGTGTTCATGTTTCCCATCTCAGTTTTGTCTGTGAGTTATTTTTTGACAGCTATGGGAATTAGGTGTATTTAGAAGAATGTACGTAACAACATTGCTGTCCAGCTGTTATTGTCTTAAGGGTTTTTTTTAATTTAGCATTTACAATCATAGCTTATAAAATTTGATACAGTAATACCTTAAAAATAACAGGTTAGGTTTTTTTAGGGTGCTAGCTATTTTTATATTCTTGTTCTGAGCAATGGAGTTAAAAGACTAGAATAAGCTTATTACAGTTTATAGAAGCAGCTCTCTGTAGCCTTGACAGACCAAACCCTTGGACGTTCTAATAATAATTACAAAAGATTAATTACTGGTGACTCTTGCATATCACTACCTCTTTGCTCAAATGCTTTACAATAATACTTTCTCAAACAGCTAGGCATTTAACAAATGTGCTCAGCATTCACTGCCGTGGGGGCTGAAAGATCATCCACAGGTACCTATGATAAACTAGGCCTTAAATTCCTCCAAGTCACTATCGTAACTTCTTCTTTGCATTTTGCTTTTCCCCTGCCATTAAGATTCATTGGTAGTTTTCCATGGATTGGAGAGAAGTAAAGGCTCTTCTTAAGAAAATTTCCAGCCATTTTTCCATCTCCAACACTCCCTGCCCAATTACAAACCCCTACACTAAAGATGTCAACACCACTAATAGCACAGCTGTTCTCCTTCACTGGGTCAACCATTCTCAGACAAAATAATAAAAAGACATGAGGGCAATCTTGAAAACCATTCTTACCCGTGCAAAACTCGTGGTAGTCACTGGCACTTGATCAGCTAACCCAGCAACACTAGTAAGAACAGCACGTTAGCAGGACAGCCTCTTCATAGCAGTAATTAAGCTCAAAAGATGTGCTGAGGTTCTTCTGTACTTCAGTAAATGAAAATGGTGCTTTTCTAAGAGAAAATAATATAGCAATAGTTTTTACTATCAGTATAAAATAGCAATTTCTGTGCAGCACAGAAAAAAATACTAATTTTTCAGTTTGAGTAGGGCTTTTGGGTATTCAGACAGGTGATAGGTCTCACAGCTCAGTCCTGAGAAAAGCACACTCTGACCTTTCACTGCTCATAAAAAATGTTTGCAGTTTCACATATTGAACAGCACAGATCCCTTTCTTCCAGCAGTGCAGAAAAAGAAGTGTTTCTAGGAGAAAAGACTGTGTAACGTTTGACTCATCTGCTCTTTCTTTAGTGTTGGAAAAAGCAGGAGAAGCCCCTTCTTAAAATGCTTTAATGTTTCTAAGGCAGTGAAGGACACTGACCTGTAACATCACGTCCATACTAGTGAATGGCAGTTCCATGCTGAGGGAACAGTGAGGCACACCCTGGGACGTGCTACAGGGCACAGAGCCACTTGCTGAATGAGAGGCAGCCAAGCAGGGCTGACTGAAGGCACAGAATAAGACAGCACATCTGTGTAAATATCGTCCCCGTTCCCAACATGTCATCTCTACCCTCCTTTAGAAGTATTGATGTGATGGTAAGTCACCTACTGTCCTAAATTAACCATTGTTGCTCAAAGAATAATTAAAAAGCATTTCTTGTCATACAATCTGTAGATAATGAAATTTTACTTTAAAAATTCCAGTCACATGAGAAGACATCAACAAAAGTACTTTCCTAGGGCAGCAGATTTATTAGAAGAAAGCATATGAAATGACCAAACGCTTGAACAGCTTGATCCCCTTTTAAGCCCCTTAGGAATGTCCAGAAAAATGTGTTTAAACTTTTAGAGATTTCATATCTTGAGTCAAGATTTGCTGTCTACATGAGTAGGACATTGGCACCATGAATGTGGGAGGCTGGCTTTGCTGGAGTACGAGCTTTGCAGATGGTGACAGAATTATCACTGCGGGGCCCATCAGCACAAGATGCTTTTCCTTCACATTTCACAACCAACAATCAAAAGCATTCATGACGGCAGTTACCAAGACAAATCTCTGCACATTGTTCTCAATCTGCTTGATGCAACAAGGAATGAAAATGCACAATGATAAAAAAACCTTGGAGACATCCAGCAAAAAGAGGATTCTCCTTTTTTCCCTTTTTGCCTCTTAGTGTCCTACCTCATCATGCCTGTTCCAGCACTCACATTTGTTTCAGCCTTTGATGTACCATGATGGGTTAATAAAAATAAATTACACAGACATTCTTTTATTCCTTGTTGGAGAAGTCTTAAAACAAATTTATTCCTCCCTTGAAATATTACAAGAATATTTAGAATTCTTGTTGCAGATTTGCCCTAAAGACAAGCAAATCTTCTTTATAAAAATCTCGCATGTGCTGTCAGTGAACTTTAGATTCTTGCAGTCACAAAAGGAAAAATTGTGACCAAGATCATAGTTACCCAGATCAGATAAAGCTTAGGCTCCTAGGTGAACCATAGATGTACCTGTATACACCGGCCAGAAAGTTCCCAAGTCATGGGTAACTATAATTTTGTGAAATGCTAAAGATAATAAGTAGTTAATGGCATACATAAAGAATCTTGGGGAGGGGGCGGGGAAGAGGATTTCATAGGAATTTCGTTATTCCAAGCACAAGTACAGGCTGGGAGGAAAATGTATTGGGAGAACCGCTGAGAAGGACCTGGGGGTGCTGGTGGATGAGAGACTGGACGTGATCCAGCAACGTGCACTTGCAGTCCAAAAAAGCCAAATGTATCCTGGGCTGCATCTAAAGGAATATGGGCAGCAGGGCGAGGGAAGAGATTCTGCCCCTCTATTCCAGTCTCACCAGACCCCACCTGGAATACTGTGCCAGCTCAATGACTCCCAATAGAAGACATGGATCTGTTGAAGATGGTCCAGAGGAAAGCCAGGAAGTTGGTCTGAGGGCTGGAGCAGCTCCCTTATGAAGACAGGGCTGGGGAGGTTAAGCCTGGGAAGAGAAGGCTCAGGAAGATCTTCTGCAGCCTGCTGTAACTATAGGGAGCCTACAAGAAAGCTGGAGAGGGACTTTTGACAGGAGCATGTAGTGACATAACAAAGGGGAATGGCTAAAAATTAAGAGAGCAGGTTTAGATTAAGACACCAGGAGAAAATTCTTTCCTGTGAGGGTGGTGAGGCACTGGCAGAGGCTGCCCAGAGAAGCTGTGGATGCCCCACCCCTGGTGGTGTTCAAGGCCAGGCTGGATGGGGCTCTGACCAACCTGGTCTAGTGGAGGATGCCCTGGCCCACAGCAAGGGGGTTGGAACCAGGTGATCTCTAAGTCTCTTTCAACCCAAACCACTCCATGATCTATCATCTGGCAACATCATTATGTCTTTGCAATACAGCAGAAGAAAAAAAACAACAAAAGAACAAAAACCAAAAAAACCTCACCCCCCCAAAAAACCTATGTTAAAAGGAGCTTATATATGTTACTAAAAACTTTTCTTTATAATAAAGCACAGGTTAATTCTGAAGTCTATAATTCTGTTTTCACTGAGATGGGCTGCAACAGAAGTTTGACTCTGTTCTCAGACACAGATTTGACTTGACCTACAAAGTTCAGAGTAATGGTATTACCTGTTAATTAAATTGGTATATAAAGAAAACAAGTAATAACCACATTTCAGTCAGATAAAATTCAGTTTCACTTTATTCAATATTAAGAAGGGAGGAGGGTGTGTAGCAACCAAGAGAGCCATGCCATGAAAGCCATGCAGCTGAACAAAAGAAGGGCAACAATCAGACTTACGAATGTTTCATCTATTTCTTAGAGGTAATTGTAACCCTTAGCAAACTGAGAACCCAAACGACATTTCTCAAATGTAGTAAGTTTACATAACAGTCATATAGAAGAGAAACTTCAGCATTTCAGTAAAGGCCAAGATACACTTTTAAACACCACAGTGGGCAGAACTAAATGCCTACATTTTAATTTTTACCGAGATCCCCTTTTCTAATTGCATATACACTTTCAATAAAAATTAACATACTTATTCTGCCTTCTTGTTGAAATAAAAAAAGCATATTGCAATAAGGAACGAGGCACAGCACAGTGGACACCTCAAACAACCTGCAGTAATCCAGAAAATTACATAATGGCACAAGTCTGAATACCTTTCTCTTCACCCCTGGGTGATATATAGTTAAAGGAGACAACTGGTGTTTGCCAAGAAAAGGCAAAACTCTTTCATGACTGTATGGAGAAAGCTTTAGGAAAAAAAACAAAGACAAAAGACACAATTTACTCACTAGAAACAGGACCTATAGAAAATCATGTCAAGTCATTACAAATGGAGAGAACAAGGGAGGTGAAGGAGAGGTCCCACATTGACTTTTGAACATTTCAGACCTTGTGTTAAGGCTTATAGTTGGCAGAGAAGATTAAAATATTTTATACTCTTTAAGAAAAATGCCATTTTGGGGGAATTGTTATGTTTTCCAAAACATAACCTACTTAACCACAAGTATGAACATTTTAAATAAATCCTTCAACATTAAGGGTTAAATTGATCAAATATTACTGAAGAGCCAGCTGAGATTTGAAAATCAGATTGTTGGCAAAATCAATGTAAGAAGTAATTAAAAGAGGCTCTGCGAAGAGAAAATATTTAGAATCAGATAAATTGAAAAGCTGCACAAATAGGAATGTACAAAGTACACACAAGAGGTATTGTAAGTTAAATTTACAGCAGTAAATGCTGGGGATGGAAAGGAGACTACACACTAATCAAGAACATCAATGAACATCATTAAATGAACTATCATGCCTAAGATGGAAATGACATGAAAAACAAGTGACAGATAAAGAATGGTACTCAGTGCACCTAAAACCATTACTTATCTAAGGCAAAGTATGTAAGTTTGGCATGATATAACCTGAGTTAATACTCTTGGTGTGTGCTTGGTGTACAAACAAGTGGAGTAACACCTTCACTGTAATATTTTGGAATCCCCTTATAATATTTTGATTGCATTTACAATTTATGGGGAAAATTGCAAAATTACATGTATTTGGTAACCTGCTAAATGGTTACTCAACACCAATGGCAAGACTTACAGTAAATTAAAGATCTGCAACTATAGGTTATATGCTAGTTGTTTTAGATTTTACAATAATAGAACAATTTGGATATTTCAAGCATCACCAGCAATGTTAGAATTCTATCCTGTAGCTATAAATATTCCAAACTATTGTTTAGAAACCATATTTTGGCAGCAGGGACTTTCTCTATGTACAAGATATTTTGAAGACTTTGATAAGGGAGCTTATGGAAACCTTCACGTAACACTGTATGGTTTCATGTACTTTTTATATCAACTGCAGTAAACAGTCATTCAGTAATACTGTGACCACTACATCTAAGAAATAAACAGAATTGCAGACATCCTATTAAGCTATTAAAGTTCTGCTCTCTGGGTACGAAACAAAAAAGTTTCACTGGGTAAGAAAACTTGATAAAAGCAACTGTGACATATTATATTTCTTATTTAATATAAATTTGACTTCATTAGTCACTTGCTTAGCACAAAATACTGTGTAATTCAAGGCATTTATTTTTGGTATGCAACAGTGCACTTATAACCCCATAAACTCCTTCTTGAATTGCAAGACTGTTACTAGCTTCTACTTAGAGTAATAGACTTTTATTAATATTTTTAGTGCAGACATATATTAATTCTCCCCAAAACACATTTCTGTAAACTGTTATATTTTCTGTAAGTATTGATAGAGGTGCTGCAACACTTCCTTAAGTAGAATATAAAAAAGTTTACACTAAAAGTGATACTGCATTGTAAATTAATTGTGACCTGGTCCATTCATTTACAAAAACAAAATAATATTGTCAACTAAGCAGCCACTTGTGATCATCTAAATTCAAATTCTCTGATTAGAAGCCTCCTTCTTGTATTTTGAGTTGTAACACTAGTGATTAAGTTAACACTTCCTTTGACAAAGAAATTTGTATTTCAACACAGCCTCAAGCCATATTAAAACCAAGACATAAACTAAGCATTGATTTTCAGAATCAAATCAAAACTGAAAGATTTGCTCTGAATAGTATCCTAAGAATTATTCCAGAGTTCAATTTCAGTATCAAAGGTTAAGACAAATTCCCTCTATACTGCTTGTATAAAAAATGAAATCTGAAATTCTTACATTAAAAAAACAAGCAAACCAAGACAAAACTTGGCAGAATTTTATCATTACATAATTTTGTTAAAGTTAACATCTTCTACTTTATGATATAGACTGTTGTGACCATTATAAACCATTTGATAAATCTTCCCTCCCTCCTGTTTTAGCATTTGTTGCTGATATTCAAACAGTTACTTGTAAAAGAGAATTAAAAGGTAGCTGTTCAGCGTTCTTCGTATCGTGGTGCTTTTCCATTCATTACAATTTTGGCTGATTTTCTCTTACTTCTTCCAGTTTAGAAAGGATCCACTGTGTGAAGAAAAAGGAAACAATGAAAGTCTTTCCATGGTAAAAACCAGACAAAGCAGCTGAAAACCAGACTGGGTTTTGTCATTACCTTTACTACCTGCTCTCTTCCTAACCAAGTTTTAACACAGTGGTCAAAATTCTTTAGATTATAAACCTCTGACTTTCTAACATGAAAATGGTGTATTTTAAGCACCAATATTTGACACTGAATACTATGCCTAATTAAACCTGTTTCCTGGTCTGTATTTCAATGAATAAGATCTTTAAAATCCCAAACAACAAGACAGCAACATTTAAACCCCGTCCTGCTCTGCTTTAGCCTACAACAGTAGTCAAATCACAGATGACAACTGAGAAGGAAGGATTGCAAAACACAGGAGACAAGAATAGGTTACAGCCCTGATAGGTTATTTTGAAAAAAAGCTTTAACTATATTTTGTTTCTTTTAAGGAATTTAATATTAGAATGTTTACTTAACATAGAAGGGAAATTAGTTTCCCAAGACTATTAAAGAAAGAAAAAAGGGATGGTTGGGGGAAGGAGCAGTGAGACGGAAATCTAGCGTAGCACACGAAGTTATACAAAGGGAGGACTGCCATAAAAGGTGTGCATAATGCTTTGAAGGAAGATGAGTGGATTATTACAAATCCAAATTTGTTATTGGATCAGGTTCTATACCCTCATATTCACATTCCTGTTGGTGTTGTGAGCTTCCTGGGCCTCTCTAGGAAAACATACAAACCAATATTTTTGTGAAAACTGTACTAAACTTTTTCACCTTCCTTTTCCTTAAGACACATAATACGATGTGTTCATCTGACTTTTGGAATTGTTCCTGATTTAGCTGGGGGATAGATGGGATTCCCTTCCCACACAGACTACTGGACCCTTCCTTTTTGAGGTAAGAGTCAACTGGCATCACTCAGCTGTGGTTAGAAACTACCATCACCAAGACAAAGGCAACTTAAACTGATGAGAAGGTGCAAAAGCAACATAAACTAATGAGAGAACGCAACTTCTGCAAGCTGTCTCACACCATGATCTCAGGGCACCATACCACACTGGAATATACACAAGACTCATTTATTGTTTGTGAAAATTACTAGCTACACTAATAGAAAGGCGAAACTTCCACAAGCAGCTACCTCATTGTTCTGCCTGTACTGCTCCTTCTATCTGTTGTAGTTGAAACTAGTGATGTCAAAATGAAGAGATTATCTAGAAAATGTGTACAACAATAGCACCAGTCTCATACCAAATAAACTACTGGTATTTTTATTAAGGATTTTCTTCATTCTTCAACCAAAACTGTATTTTGAGGAACAGAGCAATAACACCCCACCCCTCCCCACCACCTGGAATAAAACTGGGAGTAATTTACACTTTTTTTTTTCTATTAAAATGTACTATTTGAATTAATATTCTAGATTGTTTAGATTTTGTTAGCACTACAGTTGAATCAATCTTTTGTCAGACAGCTATAATTTCAAAGATTTATGTAGGGGAAAGTTTGGGTTTGGAATTGAGTATTTTTGAACTTCAGTACTGAGTAGATTATTGCTATTTCCATCTCTGGATATGTGGAAATGCTAAATTTTAAATATACATAGTGGTTTCAGGTTAAGAATATTTCTGATTCACTTTTTAAGCCAAATTTAGCATAGTATAATTTTACTAGTATTTTGACTTTACCTTGGCATCCTCTGGACTTCTAAAATTAATAATTTTTCCAAATTCTTTGGCATGGAAGACAGACTTAACTCGTTCCTAAAAAAAACCAAAACAGTAATTCAAAACTGAAGTTAGTTACTTCAGACTTTAAGACTAAGATGCTATTTACTATCAAGGCAGCTACAATGGTTCAAACAGCCACGTGTACCAAGAACAGTAATCTGAGTATGTCTGCATCACATGCACATACCCTGAGAAAGATCATTTTCTGCATGAAAGCACAGTAGAGTGAGCACTCCAGCAATAATAGGTTTCCCTTTTTACCATGAAGTCCCTGGATAAGGGACTATAATATTGTGTAGGAATGGAAGGCAGATAATGGAGCATGTGTGGTAACAAAATCCATTACTCCTCAAGGTTTTAATTTGTAATTCTCCTTTAAGTCATTACTTGAGTGGACATTCCACCAATACTGACTTGCAAGTAGTGGTCTTAGGTAGTGAAAACAGCAACTTAGGCTTCAGAAAGAAAAACATAAGGAGTTATTTGCAAAATATAGTTTTCAACCACAGATTTCAATAAAGAGCATACTGCAGACATGTGAATGGATTCTGAAATGACTGCTGTGTTGGGGTAAAGATGGATATGCTATTCAGCATTGTCTGAAATGGCAGAAACGCTAAGGATTATTGCATCCTGTAAAAGTTCACTTGCAGTCAGAATTCCAGTTTGGAGGATTCCAAACCAATATGGCTCTGCCTTTCATGCTCTCTGCAACAGAAACAAATAATCTGAGTGAAAAACTGAATAACGTCGGGCACTGTCAAGACTGTCCTGACAACCAATATGTGTAAGTACATCTATGAAGCTTATCAAAAACAGAAACAAAATACTGGCAGATAAATTTACTAAATGAAACTAAATTCAGTTAACATTTAACCAAGAATGTATGATTTTTTTCTTTAAGAAACTCCCTCAGTAAATAGTCATTGGTGGTCATCTTTCTCCTTATATCCTTTGCCAGCTTACCAGGGAAAGGAATTTTTAGGGGTTTTTTTAAAGGAAAAATTGCAATTAAAAGAAACATTCTTCACCTTGTGCTGAGAGGGAAAATATATGTCATTATGGTCATTTTTGAAGGTATTAAAACCTTATTGTATTTTTGAAGACTTCAATTACTAGGAGATGAAAAAAAAAATCTGTGAAATACAGCACATGCAATGTATTGCTCTCCTACATTTGAATGAGATTGCAACAAGGTAGAAGTCCACATATGGACATATTCCCACAGCCCCAAGGAACATAATAAAAATATTCTGCAATCTTCTGAGCCTTTTGTTGTATCACCATTTTCCAAATTATGAATACACCACAAACTGGCACATACTAACAAAAATTCCTAGGGCTCAAGGCATAATTTCAGCTGCAAACACCAAGTCACCATGTTGCTTATAACAGTCAGATGCTAGTTAGGAGTTCGTCCATGCCGAATTTCAACTCCCTTCTCTGAGTATATCTCAAATACAAAAGAGATCAAGAATTAAAAAGAAGAGTGAGTAGAAATTCAAAGCTCAATTTTATAAACCGTAACATAAAAAGACAACAAAACATGGTAAGGTTGATGGTACCTTGGCTTCA
This sequence comes from Atrichornis clamosus, assembly GCA_013400975.1. Lineage (NCBI taxonomy): Eukaryota > Metazoa > Chordata > Aves > Passeriformes > Menuridae > Atrichornis > Atrichornis clamosus. The sequence continues at coordinate 49,459 of WBMZ01011618.1, read as the reverse complement.
ATGCGCAATCTTCTACCATCAACAATGAATGGTTCTTTGGTAAATTCATCATAAGTGTATTGCCATTCACATGTCAGCTGTCCAAATGTCCCTTTTGTCACAAATAACACACCACTAGGCACCAGAAAATAAAAGTAGTTATAAAAATTAATGTAAAAATACTTCAAAGTTATCATGTTACCCTTGCTCTAGTTAATTCGTTCATTGTTGCAAAACAGGCTTCATCTCATGATCTGTAACAACTATACAGCACACCTTCCAAATGACTGAATTTTGAACCTTCCTCTAACTTATTTAAAATACTGTGTTTCATAGCAAAATACTACTCTAAGCTGTATTTGAGAAGGATGCCTGATACTCCACTGCTAGAAACTGACTCTGTTCCTGTATCACCCCTTTTTTCCTTCCATATACCATTATAAGTGAAGTTGACTTCAGTTTAACCAAATTTATAACAAATCTTCTCAGCTAAAGAAACCATAAAACCAACATTCCTTTTCCATGCTTAAATAGGAGATAAATCAATGCTTTTCTGCTGAACAATGACACTGTTGAGGATTATTTACAGAACATTAGGCATGCCTTCCCCATTATTTTGTCTACATATATGGTGACAGTGCAGTTACTGATCAGCAATTATCAAGGCATGCACAATTTGATGATTGTTCCAAGTATATATTATTCAGTCAAAACTGTTTACCTTTTTGTTACCATTAACAGATCTGTACTGTTGACCATAGCATGTGCAATATATCTGAGTTTTGCAAATCTTCCATTTTCAATTTTCTAAAAGAGATAAAAGTTGTATAGCTTTGAAAATGCTAGTAAATTAATGTACTAATTTCATTTTTAAAATGTATTTATGCTCAAAAAGTATAAATTTTGACAAAGCACATACTTTTAAATAAAAAGCTACTTTCTTAAAATCAGAATATAACACTCTAACAGCAAATGTTCATAACTACTTGTTTGTTGTTAATATAACTGTGTAAATAAAAATCAACCCTAACCAAAACTAGCAAGGAACAATATAATTTCTCAAAACATTTCCATTTTCTACATATTTTTAGTACACACTGAACTTCTGCATACTAATACAGTTCTGAGACAATAATAAAATAAGGATTCCCTTCCTAATTTATGTCATCACCTCCAAAACACTTAACTCTGAGAATAAATCTGTATCTAACTGTATATAAGCCCCACTATCATGTAGATAGTGGGACTAACAATAATGCACTTGCAGTAATGCTTAGCATTCTTTCATATTCCTTTGTTTCCCCATGAACTTAACCTTTTTATACAATTAATGTGAATACTGTAGCAGAATACTTTCAGTGAGCAATAAATTTTAAATATTGATGACAGCGGATTATTAATTTTTTAAAAACAGAAACCCTCTACCTCTGGCATAACTAGGCAACCACTGGATTTCTGACCTTCTGAGCTCTGAGTGATTAAATTAGTATTGCTGCATCTTGTTTGGGAATAGCAACATGACTGCTTGCATGCTTCCCAGCTGTTACAAGCTGGAAGCAAAATCAGATTCGTGTAAATCAGTATGATTCAATAAGGTTTTACCTACAAACATATAGCTTCAGATATCTATGCCAATATTTTAAAAGCATCTAGGTTAGTTCTCAAAGCAGATAAATAACAAAACATTTAACGTGTGTTCTTCAACACAGTAAAATGATGAAGACATTTAATTAGATGTACCCTACAACTTCACACTTGACAGCATGGATAATTCCATTTGCCCAAACAGATATTTAAATAAGTATGTCTTCCCCAAAGATACTGACTTTTTTGTGACTAAAATGCATTAATATTTGAGTAACAGGTTCCTCAAACGAGAGTTTTCCAGAAAGCTCTTAGAAAGCTCAAATTATTTCTTTCTTCCCCAACACTGTTAGGCTACAAAATCACAGCTATTGATCATGTGACTACTTATATAAGTCACTGGTTGCATTTATTTCTGCAAGAGCTAATGTGAGGAGCAGGATTAATTCAGCAAGAAGAAGGGCATAAGAAATGAGGAACTATGGTTCTGGAAAATAAGGGGGGTTTTGTTGTTTTTTTAATTTTTGCAAACTTCTTCAAGCTTTATGGAGGGGTTGCTATGTCTCCGAACTGTGTCTCTCCCTGCCTCTTGTATTAAGTAGAAGCTTGGACCTAAGTAAGTAAATAACTAAAAAAATGTCTCTAAAATGTAGCTTCTATGACATTCCTGTACACAGCACATGGTTAGAAGACAGAGGAGGCTGTATGGACAAACAGCATGGACAGGATACCTGACCACCTAACAGGCTACTGGTCTACGTCTAAGCCCTGACAGATTTTTGCTGGTGTCAGAAAGACAGGGAAGTGGAAGAGAAGGCTGACAAGAACTTTAAAAAGTAACCTGTGGAAAAAGCATGGGTGGTTCAGAACAGGTAAAAAATACATAGTTGCACGTAACTCCAAGACACTGTGACAATGACATAAATTTCTCTTACTGACCAAACACATAAATATCGCACAATATCTCTGTTCTATTAGAAGTAGGTATAGGGTAAAAGTGTTTAGCAATTTAGCCTTATTAGGATGGAAAGAATATCCCATGCTGAAGAAAGTACCTTTCTGTACTTTGCATAGCATTGAAGTAAGGCTCTCAATCCAAATACTAATCCCCCTTAAGCGGGACTTAGGAGAGGGATGTTGTCTCTTTCTGTCTTTTTATTAGCTTGCTAGATAGATTTTTAACAAGTCATGTCACCCTACTGTAATTTACTCAGCTGATAACGAATTGGGAATTCTGGAAATTATTACAGAAGTGCAGTACTTAACTATCACACAAGTCACAATTCTAAACAAAAGCAATTTAAATGCCCACCAAATTCCAGAAAAAGCATTTCATTCTACTAAGATTCCCAAACACGTGATTTGTGGAGCACAAAAGCATTGTTGGCATGTGGTATACACTGAGCTAACTAGTCCTCACTGTTAGCTATGACTCAAGTTATATACTCAAGTTATCTGTGTTTATAGTTTTGTAGACAACAGAACTTAATTGGGAAATAAACAACAGGGAAATGTTGCACAGGCTATTGCAAAGGGAATGCTTTTATCTATGCCAATGCTGTGCAGTAACTACTTCTAAATTTTCTTCCTTTGGATTTTTCTTCATTTACAATCTTTATCTCTCTTAGCATTAGACTTACACCTATTCATTAGGAAATACATCATAGATGCATACTCTAATTTTCTGCTGATAATTCTTACAGCAAGCTGACTACTGCACTCTGCTACCTAAGTTCCTTATACAAATCAACCATAAAAGGATATATAATTGATCACTCAATATAGATGCATAAATAGTTTTTAAAAATTTTATGGTATGTTGCTATTGCTTGAAGAAAGATAGCAACTGAGACCACTGTTCCGTGATGCAAAACTATGAAAGTTAACAATGATCAGTTATTCTTTGTTTAATACTAGTTTCACCACTGTAGAAAAACAAGTACAAATTTTAAAAATAATTTTATAATGTCTGTATTTCAAATTAAAAACACTTAAATAATCTGATTACTTTAAGTATATGTGAATCTATTAAAAAAAACTCCACTCCAACCGCTATAAAGCATGAAATAACGTAAGCACAGATCCCCTCTTTTGCAAATTCTTACCTGTAGTACAACTGCTTAGATGTCACTGCAATAATCTAACGGTAAATGTGATCATTTATGGATAGATATGTGAATATGCTCAATGTCTTAAAAGTGGCATCTCTGCACTTGGAGAGATTTCTAATCACACCACATGCTCTTAATGTAATGAGAAGCAAGCAGAGAGGCCTTAGACAAAGTTAGAAATGAAACAGAGCAAAGTGTTAAGTAATGGAGACAAAATTTTAAATCTATGATCCTTCTGCTAATAGTTCTAAAAAATACTAGTAGTATGTGTGGTACTAAAGCCAGAATGTTTGATATCCTTGAACTCATCTCAACAGAAACAGTATGTACAAATATACTGCAAAGGCTGTTACTATTTAAAAAGTTATTATAAGTCTGTTCTCTCTTGATGTTCAGATTAACTTGAAGGTTTCAACTGGATTACAGATTGCCAATGTATTTCCTTATGAACTGGTTACTGTCCAATTGTATGAGTTCTGAAGGCAATCCACTGTTGTTGCTAGAAACTCTAACCCTGAATGCACCTTTCATCTCAAAATATAAGGTAACTTCTTCAAAATCTGTAGGATTCCTAATTTCAACAGGCTAACCTGGTATAATTACATATCCAGTCTTCCCCTCAGAAACATTTAATAGTTCTAAGCAGTTCCCACGTGACTTGTTAGATGTAGCTTGAATGAGTGTGAAAAAAGGGGAAAAATTGTTAAAGTAACATGTGAAACGTTCTTTTTTTGCCATGCAAAATTTTCTCCTCATTTCTCAGTAAGAACCACTATTAGTCCTTTATAACCTACTTTCTCATTTCAGTTACCCTAATGTGCAATGTCATTATAGAAGCTTTTGTCCGTGATGTGTTAGCGTCTGAATTTAAGGTTCCATTCAGCCATGTTGAACAGCAACTCTGAAACCAACATGGTTTTATTGAAATCAACAGAAATTTGTGGTCATGGTTAGCATTTAAATCTAAGGCCACAGTATGCCTATGCTGGCAACAATCTTGATCAATTTTTTATCTGAATACAAAGGAGAATTCATTTGAGCAGCTGAAATGGAGAAACCATACTGATCTACACTTTCATTATGATGACCCCATCTAGATGTTCTTTCCCTTTCCTGCCAATACAACCAAAACACTGATTTGTAGCATTTGAAGCGTGATTACTGCATCACTAAGGAAATGAAGAATACTGCTTTTTTGCTTCAATCACAATCAAGCTAAAATGAAACTCAGTCATGCAAGCTTCCATGTTCTTCTGGAACAATTGGTGTTAGTTGGTTTCAGGCAGCTTCCTGTAAATGTCTTCTATTTGGTCTTGGGCAATGGCTGTGTAATAGTATCCAAATGTTGCACATTTAAGTGGTAAAGATCCTGCTTTTTCCTTTAACCCAGACAGAGCAGGTTTTCCCAAGGAGGATGGATCACGACATCCATAACTCAGTTAAGGGAGCAGCAAACTAGACACCATGCATGGTAAGAGTCGGAACAATGTCAAATAAAAATGAAGCTATTCTGAACTTCGGAAATAATATAATTTTATGAAGCGAAACCTTAGTTTTAGGGTACTTCCTGATATGGATGTTTATGTTTTGATTTGAACCCAAGCTCAAGAGCAGTGAGGGGAAGAAAGAAAGGATTAGCACGACACACTTTTCCAACTCCTCAGATGTTCTTCCTGGCGGACCAAGGTGTGAATACTAAGGAAAAGGGCCTGTTCAAACCACATCAACATTCTACCTGATCTGAAGCTCATGACCAAAAAGAATCACTAAACCAGAAGCTGAACACCTCTGATACAACAGGACAGAGTATTGAAGTACAGCTTTGAAGGACTGTCTTCTCTACAAGCTTTCATCACTGCAACATAATTGCACAGCAACTTTACACAACACAGTAAAAGTGTCCTCACAAACTCACTCATTATAAAAGCAAATGAAAAATAGTACTGAAGAATATATTGAATATATTTTGGCTTGGGATAGACACTGACACAAAGAACCACTGATTGCATGGCACAATTGTTAATGACTTAGCTCCAAACCCACAAAACTAGTCTATCTTTCAGCTTTATTCTCTGGCAGGGACAAGACTCACAGGTCTTGTGTTTCTGTAAATGACTAATAGCAATAAATGTATAAACAGTATATTAAATGATCCCAGAAACTGTCTAAAGTTTGCACTGACTTAAGTCTACAGCATCTTGAGAAAACCAGACCACCAAAGAACGCTGAACAAAAGGGAAGTACTGGATAACACTGAAGATTGAGAGCAGAGCCAGTTATTCACCTCAGCAAGGAGAAAGTTATACAAGTCACTAAGAGTGAACTAAAAAACTAAAACTGAACACCTGGGAAAAGCTAAATCATCAACTTGCCAAGAGGAGAAAATTTAGCAACCTGAGACAAAAACCTGGAGTTTTCAGGGACAATATTGGACCTCATACTCAATTCAGCAGTTAAAAAGCGTTGGGTGGGAGAAATTGTGCAGCCAAAATTTAAACTGAAGGAAAAAAATCGAAAATTGGTGTCTATTTTTTGCTATATTAATCTAAAACCCTACAGTAAATAATCTCTAAATGTTTGGGGTTCTTTGTTTCAGCTTTTTTCCCTGCCTGAAAGAACACCAGTTTCTGCTAGTTAGCTATTAGTTTTCACAGCTTTTTGTCCCATGACCTAAAGAAAAATTTAATGATATCTCAGATGGTACAAGTTTTTGTTATCTCAAACAAATCCACAGATCAAATTTAATTCTTTTTCCAGTGTATATTCAGAGAAACTTACACTCAAAGGAGAAACAAGTAAAATACTTTTACAAAATTACTACCTTTTTATTAACAGAGAAAGTTCAAAAAATAGAAAACTAGAACTCTACTCCATCAGAGACAAAATGCTCCAGGGGCATATAATCATATCTGCCAACTCCACTGGCAAATTGTGTTAGTTTTGTGGGTTTGGGTTTTTGGTTTGGGTTTTTTTTTAAGTTAGCATTCTACAACCTTTTAATCCAGTGAGTAAAGAAAGAATTCTTTTCAATACTGCAGAGTAACCTGAATTAGGAATACCTGATCCAGAAGTACTACTATTCATGCTTAATTTTACTTCCATGTTCTGCATAAACTTGAAGGATTTTAAGTTACAAAAATGTAAAAGTTAGGTCAATTTTTAGTCAAAAAATGATGACATTTCTAAAGCTGTTGTAGAAGGAGGAAGAAGTATATTTTTCGTAGAATTGACATGCATTTCTGTTAAGATTGGTTATTACAGAAGAAAAACCATTTTACAGGATAAGAAAAGAAATTGCACTAAAACAGCACAAAGGAAAAAGATAATGTTAGGCAACATTATTCCAAACTTTCAAAACCCAGTAAAGTTAATAAAATGTCATGGTAACCTTTCCATAACTTTATAGCTAACAATTTCCTCAAATTTTTGACATGGCATGTCTTTTTTCAGAACTGAAGATCAAAATGATTTCCTGTGTTCTTCAAAGAAATACAGGAGATCCATTTGTACCTGGAACATCAAAATCCTTCCCACAATGTATCAGGCAGTAACACATTGCAATACAGCCTTTCATCTATTTCTGCAAGGCATTGAGGTGACAGCATTACAAAACAAATAGCAACACATGACCTGTAGCAATCATAAACATCAGCAATTTCAGCTAATACCAGCTCTCAAATTTAGTTTGTCCCCTCTTTTATCTGTGAGATTAAAGGCAAAGGGTAATTGCCCAAGAGATCAGCCTGTACAGCAGTTTTTGAATGCATAGTGCCAGAATAAGCACTCTTAATGCATACTGATGGTTCTTCCCTCAGAATTTTGATAAGTGGAAGCCAACAGACGTAACAATACCTTGTTAAATATGCAAATCATTTCAGAAGCTCTTTTTGGTTTAGAGCAATTCTAACTGTTCAGATGTTCTCAGAAGAGTTAATTCTCATTACAATATTTACTGGTATATAAATATATATTACAAGATGTCTTTAATGTGCAAAAAAAATTCTAAATTTAATAACAAACCACAAAAAAGAATGAGAAAACTGTGCAAGCATTCCAGTGAATACAAATTTTTTTTTTTTGGTAAAGAAACCAGTAACTAGTAAAGGAATTGGTAAAATTTATAATACAGAACTGTAGTGGACCAGTGTTGACACATTCCCCTCACCCCCCACATCTAGGCAAATAAAAAACTAAGTACTTTTGCATACTACATATGTTTTACTCCAGAGTGTCTTGAAAAACTACTGGTATATTTTTACATCTGTCTTTGATTGTTATACGGAGTTTAGCTCTGGAGTGGATTTTTTACTTTTTCTGTTGCTATGAAAACAAAAATATTTATTTAAGAACCAAATAATTTATGGTCAGAATAAAAAAATTAGATAAACCATTATTTCACATATTTAAGGATATCAAAAGATAGACAAAATATTTTAAAATTATGTTAAAACAAATGATAAATGAAAAATTAAAGGTTTGTGTTAAATGTTTCTTTCAAAATGTATGCATTTTATATTTTAAATACCTTTATAAGACATTTAGTGTTTTTATATTATCCAGTTCCAGGAAAAATGAGAAACAATGTTGGAACAGAACAAATGAATCCATCTTAGATATACTTAAGACATGTTTATTGTTAAGAAGAAAAGCAGACAAATACTTTTGAAATATTAATTGAACAGTTAAACAGCATTTTAACACCAATAAAGACTGTACAACTCAGTAAAGTTTTACTAAACACATTTGAAGCAATTCAACTAGCAAATTGTAAATAAACCCTGTTAAACACTTATATAAATGCAAAAACATTAAACACAGCTGATAGAAATACATCTGGAAATAAACTCTTAAGTCATGGTATTAATTATTTCTTTATATTATTAAATCCTATGTCCAGTTTTATCTGTAAGACTGCTTTTATTATGCTCTTTGCTTGTTTGCCTAGCACTCATCATCATACAGTATATTATCCCCACATTTTTTTTTCACAGTTTAAAAAATAAGAACCTAGTATCACAAAATCCCAATTACTCAGCGGGAATTATAGCAGCAACATTTAAAACTTAAAGGTCAGAAGAACGTGACAAAGGCCATGTATATCTGTTACAATCCATATTATCCTAACTGTCATCATCATCACTACTACTGTGAGTCATAGTCCACTCTCTGTAGGCCTGTCTTTTCTGAAAGCATGGTAAGGGAAGAAGAAAGCAGAAGTATTAGTTTAAAAGCACTAGTTTGCCTGGCAAGTTTGTTAATTAAAGCAAAAGAAAACCACAGAAAACAAAGAAATTTTGAAGCAATATCCTAGTTTAGGGCACAGTATGAGCACACAAAATAAGCTATATCCTATTTCCTTTGACCAGCATATACAATCTCTAAAACACCAAAAGTTTGAGTCCAACCTAATCCTGTAATCTGTTGAAAAGCTACAATACAGTGACTGTAGTGGAACTGCAGTCACCAGACCTGTACGCAAAGAAACACTGCAAAGGGGGAGAATCATCTTTTTATCCATAAGAAAATATTATTCTATTCAAACTGTTTTAGATAGGCGACATGCAATACACTGAGTCTCATGCAAAACAAAGTAACAGCTCTAGAACCACAAACATTAAGATTAAAAAAACATTAGTATGCTTGAGGGTTAAATTAAGATTAAGACACCAAACATGCTATAGGAGAATTTAATGTCTTGGGAAAAAAAATATGCATTATCACACTTTTCTGATTTGACTGTCTCCAGGGAGAACCATAACTCTGCTAGGAGCTTTGAAAACACTTTTTCAAGAGTCGTCCTGCCTTAGAATCATCATTAGTAAAAACTAATACGAAACATAACAATTTCTTAATTTCAGGTACTTCCATGGTGGCTGCCATCAAAAAATATCAAAGGCATTCCACAAGCCCATGCCTTAGTGTTTATATAGGTTGAATAATGGAAGGTGGTGGTACTGTACTCAACCATACCACACAGAAAAATTAAAATTACATGTTACATGGCAGAATTTTGTAAAGGTTTCTCAGCAAAAAACCCAAAATATAAACATGTACAAATTTAAGAAGCAAAGGCAATGTAAAATCAGCTCATTGGAGCTAAATGTTATTTGCTAACATTTGTTTTAGTGGTACACCTTAAAACAGAAAAGCATGTGTTTTAAAATGTATTTTCTTACTAAAAAGAGGTGAAAGATTAGTAACAAATTTATGCCATTCATCAGCAGTAGCTCCTAACCATCCTCTAGTTAAGGCACTACTGCTTTGTAACACCAGTTTTAAACTGGAGAGCGCAGGTTAAAGCTACTTCGTTACAAGAAAGGCACAGGCATACTATTTATAATCAAAGAGCTTTCACAGTCTGCTGAACTACATCACCAGGGAACAGCACAGTGAACATAGCTAAGGTGCCCCCAACTGGGCAATTCTGCTCTACCAGAAAATGAAAGACAAACTAATGAAATGCAGAAGAAACAGAAAAAACAAGAGTGGAACTCAACATGAAACAAACAGCCATGGCAATAATCAAAATGAGTCATAAAATGCTCTCCAAAGGCTACTTCATTCTTATCTACTTCTCTAAGAAGTTATTCCTGTATGACATTTTCATGGCACACTGTGAAACCTTCCACCTGTATTTTTAAAATTCTGTTTAAATTCATATAATTACTAATTACTACTTTATGTTTGAACATTTCTAAAAAGGAGTTTAATTTCTAACAGAGGAATAAACAAACTCTCTAAGCTGTGTGCGTCACAACTGAAATTATTTCCCTTTCTGAGGGCAATTTTTTGAGTCAAATTTGCTTAAATGGCAGAGGAATCATTAAAGAATAAGTGCTGCTCAGCATATTCTTAATGCAAACAGTATTCCACTTCAGAACTGTTTATATTCTTTCCATGGCTTTATTATGACGTAAATACTGCTATTCCTAAGCGTCTTTAAAATGTTGTTTTAGATAAAATTGAGACTTAAAAGTCACTGTTTAAAATATGTATTATAAAATTACTGAAAAAACTATCTGTATTTATCATCACTTCTAATAAAAAAATAACATTTAAAGGCATAAAACTTTTCAATCGCACATATAAAACTTTTTCTCCTTTCAAGGCGCTCTGTGTCTTGCATAAGCTTTTATATATATACTGATATACATTATGGTGTCTTCCTCAAAAGCTGTGTAACAGCAGCCAAAGCCTTAAAGTAGTCATATGCCTAAGAAATTAAATTTAACTTTTGACTACTGAGTTACTAGGTAAGAGGTGAATGGGAATTTAAGAAGTGAAAAATTCTAAAATATTTATTTCAATGTAAGATTAATTTAAATGTATGTCAAATTATCTTTCATTTTCTTCACCTGTAACATTTGACTTCCAGTTCCATCTCTTAATCTGTAAGGTCTAATAACTCCATCTTCACCAAAGAAGCGAGGTGGGCGCAGGCTTATCACATCTTCTGATGAATCTGCAACTCTGACAGTAAAGCAAAAAATTTAGGATACATGTCTATATCTCTACTCAACTATAATGTTTAGCTAAGGCACTACATAATTTTGTATACAAATAAAATTCAAGAAGAAGTACAACAACTGTTGTTGTCTATGTACGTACTTTTACATAGGAACAGACATTTTATGAAACAGTAAGACTCTCAGAAATCTATTTCAGAGAATCACTACGAGCAAATTAGATGGCATAGTGCAGCACATGCCTGCAAATACTTAACTAGTGCCTAAATACTGCTCTTCAAAACTTCAAAATGAAAGACAACTACACCATATAGAACTTTTGATTCATCTGAGAAGTCCTTTCCTGCTTATTTGTGATAAAAGTTAAATCATCAATTGAAGGAAGCCTGATTGCTGAGATTTTTAAATTTGTTTTTCCAGCAAATAACTGAGATTCAGGTCTGTGTTTTTTAAATGCTATCAACCGCGTATTTTGTTAAAGAGCTACCTATTTATTATGTAAACAGCACAGAAGTAAAGCAAAGACAGAATGTACTACCAGTACTACTGTTTCATGCCATATGTTATTCTGTACACTTATTTTACTTACTTTTTAATACCCTGAAATGTGCTGCTTGCCATGTCTATGATTCCACCAGTAGGCCTAGCTACTGCTCCCACTAAGCCTTTTCCAACACCTTTGAAAAAACCAGCTGCTCCTTCTTCCTGAGCTCCTAAAAGCATTAAGAGCAGTAAATAATTATAAAACATTATAAAACAAAAAAGTTTTGCTTAATATCTTGGCAACTTTTATTACCATTTAATTACAGATCTTACTTGATGTACAAATACATAGCCTCCACACAAAGCCTGTGTAAACAACATTGAAACCATAACCAGCTGGAATATAAAACCTTGATAAGGAGTTTTATAATTTAGATTTATGTCTCATCAAATATCAGGAATTTACCATCATGTGAACAGTTAATGCATCAAAACCCAAACTTACCTCTTATTGGTTTTGTAACTATTCCTGTTATGCCACTGACAAAACCCTACAAAGATAAACAAAACAGACATTACAAATATGCTTCCAGATAATATCTTTTTAACATTTTTTCTTTCTACTTTATTGGTGAATAGCCTTGAAGTGTTCTAGAGTCTTCTAGAGTTTACTACCAGCTAATCAGAGAGCCCTGCTTCACAGTTGCTACCTTCTTTTCTACCCTCTTATATTTTTGCTCGGAACTACCACTCAATTGTAGTTACATATCTGCAACACCAAAAGTAAAACCGAAAGAACTAGCTAAAACAAAATTGAGCACTAACTCTAGAGACTACAACAAGCATCTCTTACTCTTGCCTGCATAAAATTAATTAATTTTTGTTTTCTTCCTTACAGAAACTAATCCTTTTCCACCACGAGTGATACCCTCTCTCAGACCAGCGGGTTGTTTATTCATGGCTTCTCTCCTTTTTTGCTGGTAATCCTCATCCATAGTTATTGCAGCTACTCCTTTTGCCATAGCACCTGTGATTCTCGAGGCAGCACCTGCTAATCCACCTATTGGAATATAAACCAAATTAAAATTCCAATGCAATTTACAAATACTCACCTCTAATGCTTACTACCAAGTGAACTACCACCACCACAATGCTGAAACTTACCAACAGCTCCCCCTACCAGTGCTTTAAGTCCTAGTGCCATGCCTTCTATAAATTCCTCAGGACCCTGAATGGCTCCCTATGAGACAAAAAGAACACATTTATGATAAGCTTTGAATAGTATGCATTATATATTTTTAAAACTTACATTTTTATTGGGATTTATATGTAACAAAGAGGACAACAGGATGACACTGAGTGATAAAGTGTGAAAGCACCCACAAAAGCTCCTGTGAGAGGAATAAAGACTATTTTAGAATACAAATTAATTCTGAAGTCTGCTTATTTTAAGGAGAATGAAAAAAAAGATTTCTTTTAAGATAAGAACCATAAGGAATGGTCTTTTCTCAGGTAAGTTAAATGGACTTCTCTGCCCTTTTTACCTCACTTGAGTTTTGCAGGCACTTTCACTTGAAATTTTCAATTCTAAATCTAAATTTAAAACAAAAAAAAAGGTATCAATAGAAATTTTCAATAAAATTCACACCTATCTACTTGTGCTACATTTCATAAAAGGGCAGCAGAGAATTTTACCTGGTAAGGTTCATAGAAGAAAGCTTCTACTCCTTCAGATAAGCCTCTTATGAATCCAAATGGATTACCCAACACATCAAGGCCAAGAATAAGAACATACATCTGTTTAATAGCCTAAAATAAAATAAGTCATTAGTGAAAATATTTCCTAAATTACACTAAAACAAAAGCAAACAGTGTAGTATCTCAGATTAAAGAAACATGAAACAGTGAAAGAAACATGAGTTTAATATAAAATCCTAAAAACTATTTGGAAAAGTAGAAGTAGTTGTACAAAAAAGATGAGAAAATTGGTGAGCAAACCTTATTAAGTCAGCCAAAGAAACAACAGTACTTAAAAACATTTCAGTAATAACGGTTGTTAAAGTTACTGAGACTTTACAAAGCAAACACATTACCCAGGTTTCTCTCAGACTACAGGACAAACTTGGGTTGTTTGCATATGCTGAGAAAATTTTGTTGATTGTTACTGCAAAATGTTGTAACTGCATCTATATGGGTGCAATTTGATTAAAAAAAAAAAAAAGGTTCTGTATCTCCTAAATATCAAATTTTTCCTCTGGGAAAAGTAAGGGCCAGGAAAAAAGAGATAACTCATTCCCCAGTTAAAACCCTGGGTAAGTTTTTTCTCCTTTAAAGATGGACAGAGCACTAAATTAAAATAAACAAAGAATCCTTTGTTATTAATGATGGATGGATAGAATAGGACTAATTCTTCTATGTGAAAGTATTTGTGCTGGATTCTCTCCACTGGATGACAGGACTTGAACAGTACACAAAAGCCAAGCAGGAATCATAATTCATACACTACTAATGCCCAAGAAAATGCATTAGTATTTTAATGCCAATTGGGTTCTATCAGAGCTGCACTGTGTTTGCTTCCCCAATCTATTCCAGCAAGCTGTTTTGTTATCCATGCCACTTGTCCTCAACATAAAGGCAATAAAATTCAACTAATGAGTAATAGCTTTGTATGTGTTTATTTAACCTTTGTACACAGATACAAGGATGAAAGTAATTTTATTTAGTTTCACAGAATCATAGTGCACAGCAGCACTTTCAAATTATTAATTTGCTGGAATATTGAAATTTACTTCTTCTAACCTGTTTCGAGTAATGCCTTACAACTGCTGATTGGAGCTGTTGTGTAGTACAGAAGTGATACCTGAGCTCAAAGAATGCCAACCTAAAAAACACAGAAAAGAGAAAGAGTAAATCCTTACTATGTAGAGTAAAAAAAAATCTAACATATGTAATATTGGTATATTTGGGGAGTCATTTTGATATTTGTATTTTTAACCTACTTGAAGACAACATCTTGTACATCTGTAAGGGTGGCCCCTATGCTCTTCAGCAGAAGATTCAAGGACTGAAGTGGTATCAATTCATTCTTTCTTTCTCCTTTGTTACTATCTTCTCCACCCGTACTGAGCGAAAAGCTTAGGTGTAACTGAAGGATGAAAATGAGATGGGGAAATAACATGGTTAGTTATTAGAAGTATTATATTTCTATCTTTATCGTCTTTTAGATTATTTTAAAATTGAGTTACGACATTTCTAGTCTGACTGAAACCAGTCTTTGTAACAGGGTACAAAAATACACCATGTAGGCCAAAAAAACTCCATTGACATTTGAAGACAAAGTGAGTAATTTAAACTACCTTTAAGAAAACAAGAACTTGAAACTATTTACCTTGTTTTCAGAGAAGGCCTCCAGATTCTTTTAGCTATAATTTAGGTTATTAGCTCATTTCTAAAATATTTAGTTTCTAGAAGTTATACCCCACATCAAAGCAGACAGAAAATGGTAACAGAGCATGGTGTCCACACAAGAATATAATACAAAAGCCTGAAAACCAGTAATTACTAACATAAGTCTAGCATGTGCCAAATAAATACTGGAATACACATACAGGAAAAATCCTATCTGTGCACACCTGAAACAATCAAAGTATTTGTTTCACAGAAATTAAGGTAAGAGTCTCAAAACAGAAGAACATTAAGGAAAATTGCTCAAATGGCTCTGTAATACACAAATCTATTCAGCAGTTTTCAAAATCAAATTAAAAGTTATGGCTGTTTCCGATTCTCCGAAGACAATATTATGCACCATTCATTTCTGTAGTAACAGAGTTTAACTACAGCTCATTTCAGTGATGCACAGCTCACCTTGCAGAATCACTGGCACTTGACTCATAACCATTAAAGACTAAGTTTTTATTAAAACCTGAAGCCCATCTACTCCATCCTATCTCCTCCATGCAATTTTTCATGTCAAATACAATTCCTCACATCTCACCAATTACTGCGAAGAGGTGAAACTCAAACCATTCTTTGATCTATTTCCCATGGGATGGAGGGGAGATTCTCTTAAGAACTGTCATAGAGCCTATAAAGTACCCTCACAGCTGCTAGCCTGGATAGGTGTGTTTTTTTAGAAATTAATTCATTCTCCAATACATAACACACTGTGTGCACACAAACCAGAGCATTTTGGAAGGAATTCTTAAGCAATAAATAGAAAAAAAATTCCTCATTGAAAAGGAAGTCATGTATAGGAATGCAATAGTATATTAGTGGTAACAATGAAAGCACTTTCCTGGCACTTTTTTTTTAATCAACTCTTTCAATCTTTCTTCACTTCTAGTGCCTACTGTCCTGTAGGAGACAAAAAATTTTCATAGAGTCTGTAATGTGAAGAAGGAATACCTTAATTGGAGAGATATGAAAGTATTCATACAAGCTGATTTGTGATGTATCCATTGATGATACACTCATCAGTTCTTCCTGAAGGGATTCAACATCCTTTTTGAAAAGCTGTAGCTGTAAATGCATTTCAGAAAAGTATTACTTCAAAATTTGGACTACATAAAACTACCATGCATTTGTCACTGATACAATATGTTGACCAACACTTATGCTCTCCTACGAACAAACTCCCCTCATTCTCCCTGTACTGTAAGGTTCAAAGCCTTCTTCACATAGCATGCAAGATGAACTTAAAGGAAAGAGTTTACTATCTGTCTCAGGCAACAGTCATTAAAAACCTCATAGCTTTATCTTATTCCCAGATACACAGCAATTAACCATTGTTATGGACACAGAAAACCATTTTTTCTTTTTTTTTTTAAAACAAGTTGAATAATGATAAATTTAAAATCTATTTATCTTCAAACTACAAAAGGTTTCTACCTCTTGGTCATTTGGCACATCAGTCTGTGTAAAGAATTCAACAAGTGCATACAAGAAGCCAAGGTCTAATCTGAGATCCATCTCTTGAATCAGGACCTTAAAATACCTATACATGAAACAAAAAATAATTATTAAGGTGTTCTACAAAAACACTTAAAACTTAGTATTGGGTATTTAGACCACTTCCATATTACTTCAGGTACAGGTTTGGGATTTTTTTTTTGTGTGTGGATTTTTTGTTTATTTTGGAGGTTTGTGGGAAGCTGGGTGTTTTTCGTGTGTGTTTGTATTTTGTTGTTGGTTTTCTTTTTCTATTTGTTTTTGGGCCTTTTTGAGGGATCCATCATTCACACCATCTTTTTTATATGGCTGAAAAGAAGACTTCCCATACAGGGGTGAGATACACACATTTCCAGTAACCAGAACCATTTTAAACACATAGCAGCATTTAACACTATACATTGCACCATTCTACATAGATTTTTTTTTTTTCTAAATTAAAGAAGACTAAAAATCTGCATTAAACAGACATGTAAAATCCTTTCTTTACTCTTTTATTATGTGGATAATAAAGGACACTGAGATTTCATCTCTCAAATTGTTCTGAGTTTTGAAAACTGAGTTTGTGTTAAAATTACCTTTCATTATGTCTGCCTCCATATTAATTTTAATTTTAAACCTTGATTAAACATAACCAAGAGCAGTAGAGATGGAACATGTCAAAATACTTACTTAATATGAGATATCTGTGAATGTCCTGCAGTTCTCATGACAATACTGACATCAGTAAATGGTTTTGGTGCTATGAAGTTGTAAAATAAAAAGAGATCACCATAGATTGTTATATGATATACATAACTTTATTTATTATTATTAAAATTTCATACACAGTCAAGGCTTTCTCAATCCTGTACAACAGGATTACATAATGGATATGACTGGCAAACAACTACGACAGGGAAAAGAGCAGGAAAAGAAAGGAAAAGGAAGATAAGGACGAAATGGAACATTCAAATGTTATTTCACTGATCTCTGAAAATGCACCATTTTCATTTAAAAGCAAATTAATGTTGATATAATCTTAAATCTATATAATATTTTTAGTCGTGGAATAACTTTTTGCAATGGTTGATATAAAATATAAACTAAACAAACAAACAAAAAAAGAATTCTGGAGATTCATGCACTGTGGCTTAAAACTGACCATATTTAGAATGAACACCTGACAACCTATTAGCTCTGTATTAAAATTGCAAGCAGTATTCTTTGTCACATCCAGAATTCCTTTTGATACTACTTAGGTTTTCCAAGTTACTTTGGAATGACAAAATTAATGAAAGACTGCAGTTCATCACATAGTATAATGACATTTAGCTCTACGCTCCAAGAAGTGGAAAAGTCTGAAGGCTACATAAAAACAAACAAAATATAATTTGCCATCTGCAGAGCTTATAAATGGTGCCTCACTTAATAGCTCTGAGTTTAGACACATTTCTTTTCTTATTAGTTAAGATTACTTCAGATAGGTTACTAAATCATGTATTGCATGATTAAGATACTGGAGCAGTACGGAAATAGTGGAAGACTAAAAATGAAAAGTGAATACTCACTGCCCCAGAACTCCAAATGCAAGTAGTACAGTAAGAGTGCAACAGATTCACTATCCTCAAGGTTAACAAGATTTATCTTTTCAAAAGACAACCCTTCTCATATCTTAGTCAGGATTAAATTTTAGTTGTGGTCTGAATACAATTACCAAACCTCATTTTAAGTTTGATTCAAATACAACTTTCAGGTTTATGCACTCCAAAAGCAATGTGTCAAAAAGGTGCATTTAAAAGGTATGATAGTGATGGATAAAAGATACTTTCTTTTCTTCTAACTGTAGAAATGGTTTTCTGTATATCTTCTTTGTAGAGATAACAACTTCCATACTTCTAATGTTAGTATTTGTGTTATCTCTAGCCAGAAAACTCATACAGACTTCATCTGATAAAAGTGATAAATCTGATAAAATGGTTACCTTCAGTACAAGCAAGTTATCATGTCATTTTAAAAGGAAGGATTATGTTAAACTAGAACAACAAACCTGAATCCAAGGTGATGGACTTTGGAGGTTTAATAGGATAGAACACAAAGGGAAATATGGCTCCGGGAATCTGGTTTTGTATCTAGTAGGGGTAAGGACAGGACAAGGTGCAACACATTAGCTTTTCAATAGTGAAATATTTTAAAATCAGGACAAACACTAGAATTATGATCATTACCTGTAGTCTTCCACCAATCCAAAAGCAGAAAAAAAGCCACTATTGTACTTACAAATACCTCTATTTTCAATAATACTATTCAAATAGATTAGAAAAGCTTCTTTAAATTGGTAGTAATAAATGGCCCACTAAATTTTTGCAAAGGATTTGTTTTTACAAACTTGAGCATACCAAGACAAGAAACTGTACCTCTCTTTTTGCTTGCTATAAAGTAAAGCTCCAAGAAAAAGCAAGAAACCTGAATAGCAAATATTTTTTTCTGAACAGGCATAGTTGTCTTTTTTTCCAAGAAGCATTTAAGTAGTATTTCCAAAGACTGAGAAGCACTGATGTAAAAGCCAATGACTACAATTAAACTGAAAACATGAGGAACCCAAACAATTCTAGAAATGAATCCAAATTTCCACGAAAGTTGTTTTTACTGAATAAATAACTCACTACGCTTTGATATGACTCACCTGTATCCTGTAAATTTGAATTCTGAAAGACTTCTGATGTGCAGATGAACTGTATTCCACTTTTAAAGCTGGCAGATAATTTCTTCTAATAGGAATCTCGTGAGGTTGTTGAATTTTCATGTTCATTCCATTAGGAGTTAAACATACCTATTGTATTATTAAAGAAAATTTGGTATCCTAAGTGTTTTAAAATCTTGGGGTTTATAATAAACTTTAAAAATTACATTGTTCACCAATATTGTAAAACTCAGTAGTAAAAGTTCTGCAGCTTTTAAGTTAGATATCATAACTTTCCTTTCCTTACAGCGAACAAATTTTGCCATAAGTTTCAACAGAAATAGAACTAAAATATAGTGCATTATTTGGGGGTTACTATCATTTAATACATAACTTTTTAGAGGAAAAGCTGAATTGTGTAATGGGCTATGACTGAGGTAAAAATTGGATCATTTACCTATCCAATGTTTATTTTCCTACAACACATTCCTAAGGAGTACCTAGAATTTATCCATAGACAAGGACTGAGCAGTTGGATAATGTCCTTCTACATTCCAGAATACTTCTGAAAACATATTTTCGATTGTATGTGGTTGAATGACAACTGAATCTTCCCACAATAAGCCATCTTAAAAACACAAGATTTTAGGCTCAAACAAACAAACCCAAAACTAACACATTTACTGGTATATGAACCAAATGCAAAGCTTCCTTACTGTAGTTTCATGCACATTTAGTACCATGACCTGCAAAAAAGTTACACCTCAATTTCAAAGTTAGACACTAACAACAAAAAGTCTACAGCAAGATCTCAAATGTTTGTGGAATTTTTTTCATATTTCTTTTTAAGACAGAGATAAAGAAGGTTTTCAAATCGATCATCTCAAATTTCACTAGAAGGTTTATAAAAATTGATATATCATATTTTTCTCGTGCATACAAATTAGCAATGGAATTAGAGAACTATCAGTATTACCAAAATATTCGATTCCAACTCAATAATCTTATTTTCTGAAGGACTTAGCTCACTGTAATTTCTGAATTCTTGTTCTAATTTATCAATTTGCTTAACACTCATTGGTCTCCATCTTGACTTCTTCTTGGGTTTGGTCTCCCAAACGACATCAGAACTTTGAAAACAAAACAAAGGACCAAAAGAGAAGGATTAGTTTCTTGAAAACAATTTTTGCCTGCTTTTGTATTACTTTTAATAGGTTATTACTAGGGAACGAGAAACCACAACATATAGCACTACTGTAGCAAATAAAAGTGACCCAAATCACCCACTGCTTTCTTAGTACTAAGGAGAAGCCCATCTCTCCAACCTGATGCAAAAAAAAAAAAAAAAAGGCTGTATAATTCCCCACTTTGATTAAGATGGGTAGCTAACTATACTCAAGGAAGCTCAATTTCAACAGTATTGTCATCCATTATTCTACAATCTCAAAATAGTCTTCTGCTTATATTCCTGCATCTATTTTGGCATTTTGAATTTACTACAAATTTAAAAGTTCAAGTCAAGATGAAATGCCTCCTGCACTGCCCCTTATTTTTGATAGCTTGTTTCTCTAGTCTTTCCATTTAAATCAATAGGTGGTGATTTGCATTTACAAGTTTCCTCTACTAATTTTACGGTGGGGGTTTTGGCTTAGTTGCTTGTTTGTTTTTTAAAAAAAATTATCCTTTCTCTGGTCTCTCAGTTTATAAATATAAATAATTAATCCACCCTAAAGGGCACAGGACTATTTTCCACTGCTTCTGTGAGAAGCCCTTTTCTCTGATTTCACCTTATAGTCAAACTTAAGGCACAAAACAGGGCACAAACCAACACTATCAGGCAGGTAGAAGATACTTCTTTCCACAAATTACTCCATAGCCTACAAATACGCAGCTTTCCAGACACAGCCACCTAACCTCTTTTAGCTACATCTGGGTCTGTCTTGAGACACATCAACAACAGGAAAAAAAAAAAGTGAGCTGAAGTTCAAAACAACAACTACAAAAAAAAATGGTTATAAAAAAGATCTATCTCAATTGCTCGGAATTCCCCTTTTTTTCCCCTCTTTTTTGGTTTTGTTTTTGGGGTTTGGGAGTTTTTTTTGTTGTTCCTGAAAAACCAAAGCTCAATTTCAACAGTACTGCTATCCATTTTCCAGGAGTTTGACATCCCATCAGGATTTGACAAGAGAACAATACTAACTATAAGTACAGCTAGACTAATGGACTATGGATGACTGCTTCCAAAGAAAAAGCAATTAAGTGAAATCTCAACACTACTATGAATCTAGGAACCTAGCTGCCATTTTAATTGAATGTTTCCACTGTCTAAATATCAGAGGTTCTCAGGTGAGGGCAAGGACTGTAATTTTCTTAGTAAATGATAAATGTGACTATGTGAAGCCTATGTGTAAGTGAAGTTTATGCTTGTCAGTTTTGCAGTGCAGCACAAAGAATTAATTAATCAAGAAAAGACAACTCTCACGCTCCCAACCTCATGACTGTGCACATACGAAGTGTGTAGATTATGGCAATGATATGCAAGTGTGCCTTGAGGATTCTAAAGAGCCACTGTTCAAATATATGATAGCACACATTTCTTAGCATGACAATCTCTTTTCTGCTTCCCTCTGAAATGTTACAGTAGGAAACCTAAGCATTAGAACCCTGGATCACCATAATTTACCAACCAAAACTAAGGAGATCCAGAAGCTTTTATGGCATCAAAATTTCCAACACAGAATTCAGGAACTGTTTCAGTAGTGAAGATAGAAAAACCCACTGACACAAACCACCCACAGACCTTACTCCTCAAAACTCTATTATTACTTCTAAAAGTACACGGACAGAGAACACTTCTGTTTGATGTATTGGGAAGTCTGCCACACAGAGTTACAAATACATCTTCCAAAACCACATACCTCTAAATACAGAAAACATATGCATTAGTACAAAACACTGAAAACATTTCTCTTGACAACACAGTGACTTGGTTTAAATACTATTAACCCAGATCTCTTTTCCCTCTTCCATTGCAACTCAAAATAAAATTCAGAGAGTGAAAATACCTGAAGTTAAACATTTTAGATTGTTGCATGCAAAGTAAGTTACCTTGTAATCCCAATGTAGGACACCTCTTGTTTTGTATAATTATTAACCAATGAAATTCCAACATCTTGCAAAGACAGAACAATTTCTTGTTCTGCTAATTCTGCTTTTACACTTTCATACGTCAACTTAAACACATTCTCATCTTCAGTGATCAGGACAATACGCTGCAAACCTTCATAAAATGACATTAAATAGACTGCTTTTCTACAATCCACCCTGAGAATTTCCATTTTGTCCTACAAACAAGTGAGAAAAAGATTTTACCACTCTTTATCATTCTACTCCACAAACAAATTCAAAAGTCTTAACAACANACTCCACAAACAAATTCAAAAGTCTTAACAACATAAACAAAAATGGAAGACTTTTTTTAAGGTACAAAAAAAATATGTGAGAAAAAGATTTTACCACTCTTTATCATTCTACTCCACAAACAAATTCAAAAGTCTTAACAACATAAACAAAAATGGAAGACTTTTTTTAAGGTACAAAAAAAATATGTGAGAAAAAGATTTTACCACTCTTTATCATTCTACTCCACAAACAAATTCAAAAGTCTTAACAACATAAACAAAAATGGAAGACTTTTTATAAGGTACAAAAAAAATATTAATTACAAAGCTTTACATCAGCCTCTCATACACTTTTCAACTGAAGACAATGTTTACTGGCAAAAGCCATAGTAAACAAAGTGCTGTTACTGTTCTGTATTTGAAACTCATGAGATCGCTGATCATACTCATTAGATATGGAGTTTCATATATACACTGATGAACAGGACAATAAGTTAGACACCATCAAAAGGAGATTTTGATAAAAAACATACCTCTTTTGGGGCAATTTCCTCGGTTCTATTTCCACATTTCCATTTCAATTTCCTAGATCCTGTCGGGTCTGCCCAAGTATACAATACTGCCTTATTTGGCTGAAGGCAGTCTTCCAATTCACTGAGGGAGCTAGAACAAAGTCATTTTAAATTCAAATGTCAATGAATATTTTGTGTCAATGACCTTTGAATTTTAGCATTTCAACAACAACACTCTAATTATGTTTTCAAGTAATGAAAATGAAAACTAAAAATAACATTATGCATGAAAAAACATGCACAAAACCATTCTAAGAACAGTAATAACAAGGATTTATATTTCAAAATACATACATATACTTCAAAAATAAAGTATAACAGTGGATATTAAATACTTATTTTCTTCCCCTCCTTGTGATTAACAGGGAAAAACAGGGAAAAAAATCCCAGGTAGTGGAGCTTACACACTGAAAGGAAAACTCAAGATCTGTGTTGCCTAACATTAATATTTCAAAAGAACAAATGTTCAAAAATTACTGTTTGGGAAAGACTTGCCCCGTATGATTTGGTGAAGGGAAAGAACTGCAATGCTTAGTATCTGTGTATTTTCAGGCAAATGCATTTTAAACTCCATTCCCCCTCACATACAATTAAAAACTGGCAGACTCGTCTTCTACAGCTCTCTGAAAGGTGGCTACCCCAGTAGAGGAAGTGGGGAGATGCTGATCTCTTCTTTCTGGGATCCATCCATTAATTTTTAATTCCCTTGTGTTGAAGCTGTGCCAAGGGAGGTTTAGACTGGACATCAGGTAGCTTTTCTTTCAACACAGTGGATGAGGTCACTTTGAGAGGCAGGCAATGCCCCAAGTGCCTGATTTGGACAATGCCCTTAACATGCTTTAACTTTTGATTAGACCTGAAGTGGTCAGGCAGTTGGACTAAATGATTGCTGTGGGCCCCTTCCAACTGAAATATTCTACTCTATTCTAATTAAATTTACACTAGGGATGCCCACAATTCAGCTAAAAAGATAGAAATTACTAATCTTTACAGAGATAAACCAAAACAGTCATATTCTTCAAACAGGATTTGACTAGCAGCTCTTCCACTTTCCAAGAAAAGATCTTTAAACAACACTGCTCTGATCGACTGAAGGGGAAAAAAAAAGTAGAGGCTGCTTGGCTTTTAAAAACAAATAGTTCAAGAATGCTGTAGGTATACACTTCTCAGCATGGCACAGTATCTGCATACAGTAGGAAAGCATTACAAAGACATACCAGCTTGAGAACAGAACCAGTACAACTGGTGCGTAGGTGCAGAACTAAATATTCACTGATTGCAGACAACTACTATTTGTTAAAATGATCTTAGTTAATCTGGCTTGGCAAAATTTATGTAACTACCTCATTTTTCAGTAGATTCCCTCTTATCTCACATAACTTTAACCTATTCTTTCAGCTGAATTTCCTTTGTTACTTATTCTGCACAGTCAGCACCTGCACAGTTCCAGAAAAGACAAGCACATACTTTGTCCCCACCAGGAATGTAGATGCTAAGGCCACAAAATTCATATAACAATACACCAGAACTTCTTTAGCTCACAAAACAGCTTCTTTAATTGTAGCACTATATAACATTGCTAACAATTCATTATCTTCAATTTAGCAAGCAAGAGAGATTTTTAGGTGCTCTGACAGAATTAGACAGCCATTTCTTTAAAATTACATATTTAGAGAATGCACACTTACAATATATGAAATTACAGTTCACATGTTCCCATGCAAACATGCACACTAACCCTCTTCATACATACCTTTGTCCGTATTCAATAATTTCTTCTTTAGTATGGTTTATCAACAGAAATGGAGCTGCACCATCATGGTAATTAGAAAAGGTAATCACTGTAGAATGTTCAGTCAGATTAACATCCACTGCAATTCCTCCAAGCTATCAGTTGTAAAAATTACACAGTAAATAACAGTGGAATGGATTTCTAGCAAACCAAATGTAATTTAAATAGAAAAACTTTTGTTCTCATCGTAAGATAAAACTATCATATTAAAACAAGTCATTTTACCATATCTTCAAAATATTTCCTTGATCAAAATTATTTCCTTGATACTAGGTAAATACTAATAACAGGTATTGCACTTAGTAATTAAAACTATGCAGGAGTTCTGTACTGTGAAAAGTTAGGGTGGTAGCAGAGAAGCCTTCCTTATACAATCACACACATTAATGCCTCAAAAACTTTATACTCTGGTACTTAGAAACTACTGCTAGATGAAACTATCTGCAATATACAAGCAAATTCAGTGGAGTCAAAGTTACTTTTCAGGGCAACACAGTGTTACTTTAGAACTAATATAAATACTTCTCAGTGAGAATACTTACGAACAATCAGTGTTTCAGTTTCTGTGGAACTGCTTCCCAGAGAAGCACTTAAAACAGAATACCTACTTATATCTTTGTGCACACACACAGAAAAGAGAGCATGAGAATACATTTGCATAAACATAATCTTTTCCTCAGCTAAGGTTTTGCAATGATTGATTTTATGGGAAAATAAAGTTTTGAGAATGAAAATGAAACAGTGATTTATACTGTTTTACCTAATTCCCAAAGGCAGCACATTACCTTATTGTCCAAATGCAGTAAAAGACAGTTTTCTTGCTGATCAAAATTTATCTTCTTTGGAGGGAGATCAGAATTTTCAACTCTAACAAGCAGTTTGTTGGCATCATTTTCAGGCCAAAAAGGAATGCACTAGAAAAGAAAACAAGAAATTTCAAAGTAAGAAAACAAACTAGATGTTAAATACCATTCACTTTAGCCCAAAATTCCTCTACTAAAATTCTATCCAGAAGTGTTTCTATTTGGATCAGAAACTCTATTAAAAAATGTAAAAGTAATTACTAACCTAAACACAATAAAATGGAAGGGAGTCAAGAAATAATTCAGACTTCAGCAAAGAAAGTGAGGAGTTAAGGAGATAAAGTGAAAGCAACAGGACTTCATATGCACACGAAGAAGTACATTTAAAATGGATAAAGTACATAAAATCCAGAGTATAAAACAGCTACAACATTGATAATGCCAAGCTTGTTAGAAAACAGAACAAAACTTCCATTAGCAAACCTTTTTCCAAGTAAGTATAAATTTCAAATCGATCTCACAGTGACAATGAATGACAAAAAGAGATACCAGCATAAATGTTACCCCATAGTAACCTGAGTACACAGGACATCAGCTACTAGCTGCTCTTTTAGAAATGTTCCATATATATTTAAAAGTACACATACACACATGTGGGTGTAAGACATACACAAATACAATATGGAGCATTAGGCAGCTAAATCAAAGAGAGTGTTCTGCTATTCACATTCACAACTGAAATCATAACCATTATGGATTTAAAAATCTCACAATCTCTCTTTAGTAGTTTACTTGCTAAATGGAAAAGACCAGGAGGCAGAGGAGACAAAAGTTTTAATTGTAACTAATGAAAAGTCTTCACAAGAACAAGCTATGACTAACAGTAACTCTCAACTAACAAGAGCCAAAGTCTGTTTAGATAGACCATCTTTCCTGTATTTCAAACTGTTGCCATGCAGCATCCAAAATTATAGAACCATCTTTCTCCAACATAGGTTAAGAAGTTACTTGTCCATCTTTAATTGAACCTGAGTCCTAGAATTAATTCTGCAGTTCTGAAAGACTAGTATACCAACTTACCATGCCACTAAGTTCCCTTTCCCATTGTTTCTCACACCACAGGAAGCAGGAAGACAAAGGAAAAAAATATAGTTAAACGGTAAGATTGAAGTTGTTACTTACAGCAACATGTATCCCACAAAGGAAATATAAATTGTGTTGCAAACTAGCATAAAACACAGCAACTAAGCTTCAACATGGAATTAAGAGAGCCCAGAGGAAATTCAAGGAGAATCAGTCAAGGGTAAATGAAAGCTTAAAATCAAAACCAAAATAAGAAAAATGGATTGGCTAAACAAAACATTACAGAATCAACTACAGAAAATTGAAAAATTAATTTTTGTAGTACACTTCAGCCACAAAATGTGACACCTAATTATACTGTTTTCAAGCCTTTTACCACACACTTGCTAAGTGCTTCATTAGGTGTCTTATGGACAGTCTTCCGCAATGTGTTTTTTCTCTAAGGATATATGTTTATCAATTGCCTTGCACTGCACATAATTCAAAGGCCTCTCCTCAACATGCCACTGCACACTAAACACTGTCCCAACAAATTCTATTGCAATCTTTGAAGAACAATGGATTTTTCTAAAAATAGTGATTAAGGTTTCTGATAAATTCACTACTTTCCAGAAAGGAAACATGTCCCAGAGGAGATTGGTTCTACATAAGAATTAGGGTTTTTTCTAAAAAGACAAGTTACCTGTCACTAAGAAAGAAGAGTGTATTAAAAAAAAAAAAAAAGCAGGAAAAGCACTGTTTAACTTAGTGACAAAAATAGAACATGAGGAGAGAGAAGCAAGCCAAAATATGAATTAGCATTTCAACAAGCCGCTTGGTTTCTTGAAGATCAAACTAAGGCAAGAGACTAATGTGAGAAACACTCAAAAAAATCACAAACATTTGTTCAAAAAATAATCTAGGTTAGCAGAATAGCAGAGTTCCCCATCTCAAGTGCAGGATCAGATGAAAACTTGTCCCTGGAAACTGTTCTAGATTAACTATTCCAGACCAAAGTTAGACCAATAGTGCCTTGACACTACCTACATTTAGAAGAGATGAAAAACATATTGGATTAGGCAACTGAATTATGAAAGAGCAACCCTGGCAGACCACTTTGTCACAACTTTTTAGAAACTGCCTATCAAAGGGAAAAATATCAACACAATGTGAAAACAGGATTTAGAAGGGGATACAGATTCTTTTGTTGACCTGTAAATCACCATCTTTAAAAATCTAATCTTTAAGAAGTTTTTTTAGGAATGATCCTAAGATCCACAAGTCTTCCCTGGATACTTTTTAACCGAAAGGACTAATTAAACTAAGTTTACTTAGTACAATTATGAAACAGCTGAGAACTACTGACATTTGTGGGACAAAATAGAAAATCCTGTAGGCATATGAATAAAACAGCCAACATGGGAAACATGCAGATGATACATGGAGAATGTATTCCAACTTTCAAAACCATTACCTTTGAATAGTTGAAATTTCGGAATTTCCTGTAAATAATTCAGCTTATTCTAATAGCATCTCTATATCAAATATAAACCACAAAACACCAAGAAATAATACCATATGGATGTATTTTCTATGAGTAAGAAATTAGATATAAAGTTGCCCTTCCTGCTATACATGAACCTATCGTAATTTCAGAACCTCATCAGTAAACTAGATCAGGAATCGTACATGTAAAGAACTCAAAAACTATGTAAGGCCAAGCAAAAGTGTGGTTCAGAGGAACAGAAGAATATTAGAAAATAGAATAAATGTCTAAGCTTATGGCAAACAGTCCATTGTTGAGTAAAAGCAAGGAAGCTTTTTTTAAAAATAATGATAAAGATCATGGGAAGCTGAACTGACTTCAACATTTAAAGATCTAAACATCTTTATGTACACTTAACAAAAACCACAACGGAACAACATATCAATTTCAGTAACTGAAATAAAGCTATTTAAATTGTATGTCTCTAATGACTATATAATTAAAGATAACACACAGGTAAGGAGCATGTGCTGAAGGTACCAAAAATGTAATAGAAAGATCTGGTTAACAAACTGATTGAAGACATCCTTTTAACTTTTGCAATTTGGTTTGCAAGCATTTTTGGTAACCACTTGGGAGTATTTACAGTGCTGACACTGAGGTGGTGGAGCATGTCCAAAGGGCAGTGGATCTGCTGAAAGGTCTGGAGCACCAGTTCTATGAGAAGTTGCCGAGTGAGCTAGGATTGTTTAGTCTGGACAAAAGGAGGCTCAGAGGGCACCTTAACACTCTACAACTGTCTGAAAGGAGGATGTAGCAAGGTGGAGGTTGGTCTCCAAGCGTTAGGACCAAAGGAAACAGCCTGAAATTGCACATGGGGATGTTCATATTGGCTATCAGGAAAAATTTCTTCATTGAAAGGGAAGTCTGGCATTGGAAGGGATGCCCATGCCCATGCCTAGGGAACTGTGGAATCACCATTACTAGAAGTGTTCAAAAAATTTGTGGACGTGGCATTTGGGGATCTATTTTAATGGTGAACATGGTAGCACCAGGTAAGTGGTTGGACTTGATACATTATCTTAGAAATCTTTCCCAAGCTTAACGGTCCTGTACTTCCATGATTCCAAAGCAAATCAACAGGGCCTTCAACCACACTACTTGTTAGGCTACTCTGTTTTGGATAATGCTCTCTTCAGGACTCATTGGAAGGGAAGCAGGGAGATTTCACTCTTCCCAGAAGGCAGTACAGATCAGCCACAGCTTTCAGAAACCTCCAACACTACTCCAAACAGGCACTGCTTTTCCTACATGTCCTGGACAAAGACATGGATATGATGGCCCCAAGACTCAACACCCATACACAACATAATTGTGTGATACTGTAGTGCACACAGCCAAGCTGCACACCCAGTCTGCCATAGTCTCTACCTCTGCAGAATAAAGAAAAGCCCAAAACCCATTTTCACACCACTTGACCTGAGGGCCAGGGATACTTTTCTAGAAACTATGCATAGAGCACTTAAAACCAGCAGTGAGAGTAGATTCAGAAGAACAATTTGGATCTATCTGAACTGATCCATGTGAGGGCATTTCTTCCCATACTGAAGTGACTTCATGCATACCAGGTCAGCCAAAATACCACGTACCACTGCTAAACTGAATAGAAGCTTCAGTGCCACTGCAGAGAGATAACACAGTAATAAAATAATATAGTAGAGGTCTTTTTCTCATACTATTTATGATGCAAGGTGACAGAATAAAGAATTCCAGTTACAATGTAAACCAGCTTTACAATATGTCCTAATGTAACACGGAGAAATGGTAAAGGACACAGAAGAAGCAAGATATAGTCAGACATTGTCACTGAACAGCGAGTGCTCAATTTTTTTTTTCCTTAGAGACACAACTTGGAATAGGTTCCATTATAATCTTACCTGTTGCAAAACAATGGGAATCCACTTTTCCTTGCCTTCTTCAGCTACTTCCAAAGTGTATTTACTTCTATTTGAGATCATAAAAAATGGAGTGAAGGTTACAATTCTAGTAATATTAAAACTACTGTTGTTTATGGTGACACCAACCTGTGAACAGAAAGACATTTTTAGAAGTAAACTTTTCTTACCCCATTTATATCCCCTGAAAATAATGAATTTGAAAGAATTTAACTCACTTGATACTCCTTTTTATGACTCTTGCATTTCACAGAACCATGACTTCCAACAGTGTCCAATGAAAACTGATCAGACAGCTCACTGTCAGTTACCCTAAGTTGCACCTGTGAAGAAGCACCCTGAATTCATTTTCAATTTACAGTCACTGACAACATCTAAAATTATATATAAACTATTCATAAACATAAATGCATATTGAAAATACTGGTGTTTCTATTGAAAAGTCAAGATATAACAACTGCCAGCATCATCTCATAAATGTATTTTCTACCATGTTTAGTTATAACCTATGTGGAATAAGCATTGTAAGTTTTAGACATTCCAGAAGAAGCAACCACATAAGGATCCTTTAAAAAACTTATCACAACTAAAATTTTAAAGGAAAATCAATGCACTATTGTAATCCTTCTCATATCATCCATCCATCAGTAACAGTCAGCATTAAAAAACTTGGCAAACTCAAATGGCGAACTTAACTTTAGCTATCTATCTACCAACTACCACTGTAAGCATTCATTTTTCAAGTAACACAGCTTTACCTTTCCTATATAACTTCTATGTCTTATTTGGAATAAGGACCTTTACTGATACAGTTTAAATGTAATAAATAAAGGAAGTTGTTTAATTTAGAAAACACTTCTCAGTGAAATTTTTCTTTCAAAGATGAGGATCTCCTTAACAACACCTTTGATACCCTAAATTTCTTATCTCAAGCGTATCTGACAACACACTTATTTAGAATACTGTCTTTAGACAGAGGTATCGTAGGTTTCATGTCCTTTACAGAGCATAGTATAGTGCAGAGAAATGTTGAAGTGTAAAAATGCTTTCATGCAACAACATAAGGTATACAGAGTAGTCAGGTTATTGCAAAATACAATACCTTGTTATTTTGGAGGAAGTTTTTAGGCTGGAAAGAAAAAAGGAGGGGTTTTTTGTAATCTGGAGGATGCTTGCGGTGAATACCATCAGCTTTGTACTGCAACATTCGGCCAGTTTTATTTACCATCCAGTATGGACTGTGAACTGCTATAATCATCTGCCCAGTTGTGTAGGTCACATGAACAGCAATGTCCAGTTCATTCTTATCCAGCTCTGTGATGCAGTGAAACGTTATGAAGCTGATATCAGGTAGATTGCTTTTTATATGGTACTCACTTCTCCAGTTTTGATCAAGATAGTTAAGCAACTGTAAATCTAGTTTTGTTTGGTCCAAGACAGCATTATGAATCTGGGCTGAACATCCTTCTTGCAGAGTGTCATATTTGTTCCCATTTCCCTTAAAAAAACCACACAAAACCAAAAAACAACACCAAACAGGGTACATTTACATAAATCATACACAAAATTAGTAACAACTTTCATTTTCCTGCTATCTTTAAAAATTAAGATACAAGTTATTTAGGCACTATTTTAAATACGTTTTGTGCTATTTAACTATGTTAGTTTCTTAAACATCTATGTTAATGTAACATTTTGCAAAGAGAACTCTAATGCATGGTCATCAATATTCAACACCACCAAAAACCACATCTGTCACAAACTTCAAACACACAAATATAATTAAATGACAAGTTTCCTCCACACAATATTTTCTTCACTAAATTTAAATTTGTAAGGGATATACAAAGAAGAGCTTCCCTATATTTGGTACAAGCTACAGTCTCTAGTCCTAGTAATTTTTTATTTGTGACAAAGTTTTACTATTAGATTTTACTATTTGAGTTCAAATACCAAATATTAAGACCATCTGAAAAAAAATCTGTCTCTCCCAACTATATTTCTATTATCCTAAGTCTATATCAGTAAGGAGTGGGACACAACCATACCAGACCCATACAACGAAACATGAGGAATCAGTGTCTACACTGCACATTTTAGGTATTTTACTCAAGATTGTCTCTCATTTGGCACTGTAAAGAATGCCTATTAACAGTTAAAGTGAATCTACTTGTTTAATTTCATGTGGAAAGATTTAAAGTCTGGCACTAGGCTGCAATTCCAACCAAAACCTGTCCAAAAGGCAGGCCTGTGAGAATTTGTTAAAACCACGCTACTGCTGAAAGTCAGCAACAGCACATAAAATGCTAGCATAGGCTGATCCACTTGAGGCAGTCTTCACAGGAAAAGCTGCACTATCTAATTAGGCTCAAGTTGCACTTGAGCAATTGAATGACTCTCTCACAGGGCCAAACTTGTACAGTATTTAGTTTTACTTTGCATATATATCTAAAGTACGGCTTAGTAACATTGCATTTCACATTCTGATGGTATTTCAATTCTGTAAATACAGACTTGCCCTTATAAGATCTCTGACCTTGCTTCACATACTCTATCAGAATCCCTTTGTTCTAAACATTTCAACCAGCTTTCATATTACAGGTGGGAAACATCACTAAAATTCAAGCATTATGTAATTACCTCTACAGAGTAAGTTATTTGATAAGGAAGAAGATTGCGCAGAAGAACAGAAGGCCACAAATGCACAACATATGGAAAATCCCATTCATCTTCTGCACATAATGAAGATGTCAATGAATCTTTTACAGGAACAATATTAATGATAAGTGAGTGGTTAGTTGACCTCACAGACTGGCATTTCCTTTGTACCAAGCTGTCAACATTTTTCATAATTTCATCAAATGTAATTCCTTCACACATATCATATTCTCCATCCACTCCATTTTCATTGGCTAGTGGTTGCAAACTCAGCATGGATCTGTAAATGAAAACATTTTTAGACACTCAGCAAGAGATTGAATTTTTCAATTATAAAAAAGTACTATACCACAGGCACATTCCAATATCATTTGGATTTTGGAAGACTTCTAGCAGTAATTCACGGCCTGCCTTTATCTTGATTAAAGGAAGAATCAAAGATGGATTGGATCCCAAAACTTCATGCTATTGTAATAGCTGGGGGTTTTTGTTCCATACCTCCCTTTCATAAGTGCTTCCCTTAAAAAGAAAGAGTTATTGGAGATTCTCATGAAGAGGCTACTGGATTTCCTTACAAGTGCTGCTCTACTCCTGTTCCAAGCGAAAGGTCTGGATAAACAACTTAATCCTGCAACAGATGTGCAGAAAATGCCCTTCTTCAGCCACATAAAGAAAGCATCAAGTTCATGGATTATTTACACACACGGGTTTTTTAAGGCAGTGGCTTTAATCTAACACAGCTGCTCTTGACTGAAGATTTTTTGCTACGATGTTTCCTAACTGCCTTGTGGAATTCACCTGTGCAATGATTCAGAACATCACTAAACCTTATTAATGAAATACAAATGATTAGATGAATTAATGAATCTACAATAAAATGTAACCTAAGTAATGAAAAAGATATAAAGCTTTTGTTGCAAAAAAAATGAGGAGAGTGTTTGTGGGAAAACAAAGAAAAAGTGTCTGCAATCATAAAAAACAAAAATCCGTCAAAGCAAACCTACCTACCTAGGACTTGGTGAGAGTTCAGCTAAAATGTAAATGCAAACTCAGTGCAGTCTTGTTATTAGCTTGAATGTGATAATAGCACAGCTGTGCTATAAGCCAAGTTTTTCTAAGTTCAGAAGTCTTTTTTTACATCTTTGATAGAGTTTATTCGTTTCAATCTTTTACTTTAGAATCAAAAAAATCAAAAGAAATCTTTTAATTAAAAAACAAGAAAGCTACACTAACTCACTAGATATCACCCCACTAAGAAGTAGTGTACCATGTGGACTGATGTGTTTCAGAAGTATCTGAGCTCAGATTCTTAACGTAACTTAGCTAATTTAACTTGTTCGTAAAAACGCATTTCAAAATACTTTCAATTCAACAACGAAACAGTATTCTGTTTAACTCAGACTAGATGCCCTGAGAAGATCCTATCCAACGATGATAGCACAGTAATATCTCAGTATTAGGCAGTAAAAGGAAAACAATTTTTTTAGCATAACTGTAGGGATACAATACTCAAAAATATATAAACATATTCCATGATAAAAATGTAATCAATTACCTGTAAGAGGAAAAGGGTATGTTGAATTCATTTTCTGGTGAAGCAGTCCCTAAACATCTTCCTTCCTCAAAAACATTTAATGGGATTGAAAAATGATTCCTTATCTATGTAAAATAAAAATTCACCAACACACATTAGGAAAAACTGGAAAGATGAAGTATTTTGAGCTTAATAAAGAATAGAATGAGAACTCTCTCATTTATCATCTTACCCATACACCATTCAAGGTCAAGTATTTCAGAAGAACTGTTTCTAAAAAAACAGTACATCTTTTTACATGATCTGGTTGTACAGTTTAATGCTATATTTTATTTAAATGCAAAATGCTTTTTCAGGAGAAACACAAGACTCTGAAAAACCAAAGACAAGTAAATCTGATCTATAGGGTAATTTTCCAAAGAATGGCTGCCTAAAAATATAATAGATACACGGTTCAAAAATACGTATGATGAAAACATAAGGGAAGTTAGAAGTTTAAAGTTAAATCATTCATGTCCATTATCATTTGGGGGCATGTAGTTCTCTTCCTTGTAAACATTATATTTTATTTATTTCAGGGTTAATTTAATGGCACTATTAGGTCTTAGAAAAAAAATAATTTAGAAAAGAATCAAACAATAAATTTGGTTATTAATCATGTCATAAGCCACTTTAAGCAAAAAATAGCAACTGAAATGTAACAGGAACATTATCAGTATAGAATACTAACATCTGAATCATCCCTGTACTTGTAAAATATATAATGTCTATCAAAAATACTGTCCAATCAAAAGACATACATTGTCGAAGGTCTCGCTTTTCAGCTGACACTGTACTAAATTTGAAATTAATGTATCAGTGGTACAGGATGAAGAAAACGAAATAATCTGATCGAAAGATAACCTTGTGGAATCAAGCTAAGGTTAAAAGAAGTTTGATCACTTCATAGAAAGCAAATAGTTCAAGACTAAAATTAGAGCCAGTATTAGTAAGCACTACTGATGAATTACCCTGAACCAAATTTTGGTTGATTTCCACATCCAACCTGTCACTTTGAAAAAACATTTTATTCTTGAAACATGTCTTCTGAACTCCTTTATAATACACAAAGCAAAGTTATACGGACAGTTCAGGCAGGTTTTTTAAATATCTTTTTTCAATGCTTATTTAGAGACTTTACAGGATCAATTTCATTCATTAAAAAAATTAAATGTATGAATATAAAATAACCTGAATAGGGGAACGTATAGTTATCATCTTGCTTCCTTCAACGGTGTCAATCTGGCAGACAATGGACCTTTCAACACCTGATTCCTCATGTCTCACTTTGTAAATACATCGACCCACTTTCGTCAATGGAATCTTTTCCACAGCAGAATGATTATGTGGACCTAAAATTTACAAGATGAAACATGAAACATTCAAGAGAGCATAAAGATACATTTGAAAGACAAAAATGTGCATTCAGTAGAATTTTCTGGCAATCTAAAAATACAAAAAACCCCACCAGATGAAGAAGTACCATCATCACTCTTAATATGCTGATCTGGCAGTGTTACTGAAGAAACAGCAAAGACTCTTTTTGTGCCACAAGAAAAAGAGTAAACGAGTCCATCACTCAAATATTTAACTGGGTTTTGCTACTGCAAATAAAATTAGTGCCTCACAAGAAATGTTTACAAGATGTAGTGGCTTATTAACAAAGTACAGCTCTTATGTTGAAATAATAATTCCACTAACACATCATATGGTTGAGTTTGAAAAACTGTCAATTGTTACAATAAATCAATATAAATTGTTAATAATTTAAATTGTTAATATATTGTTAATTAATTAAAAATAGCTAAATTTTTATTTTATCTTTAACTCTGATTTGCTTAAAATTATTTAAAACAATCTTTTTTTAAAAACATCCCACTTAAGAGTAACTTCTATAATCACACATATACGCAGGACTCAAGTCTAAAACAAAAAATTACTTTAAGCAGCTTACTTCTGCAGTAACATATAAATGCAAACAAATATCTGACTGCAATGAAGATTAGTTACATAAATAATTTATCATAGTATAAAACCTATGCTGAAAAAATTAAGAAGCACAGTACATATAACTTTTAACTGTAAAGATTGAGGCAGGATTTCAAATACTGTAACACATCTAGAATTCAAAGAAACACTCCTTTCATGTTATGCAGTCCTCCAAAACTTATTGACCTGTACAAGACACAGTATTATGCATTATTAAGTATTTACAGAAACAGAAGATTTATGGACTTCGGAACTTACAGATCTGAATATAAAATCTCTTGCTACTCAGTGTTGTCATTGCTGTGAACTGGTCACTCTCATTTTTAGTTCTGACAAATTCCATATTTAAATTCTCTCCATCTTCTAAATGAAATATTTTTGCTCCAAATTCAACATTAAGGACACTAAAGGAATCACTAGGCGAAACTGTGATGGGTAGTCCTAAAGAATTTATTATTACAAATGGTGCTCGGTCTTTTTTGAAGATGTCTGAAGTTTGACTAGCTGCTTCAGCAAATGCCTAGAAAACAAGGAATTGATAGAAGACATAAGCATACTGAATAAGACTTCACCAAGATGATCTCTGCAAACATTCAGTTAGCAATTCTAACACTGCATAGTTAAGAAATCTTTCTTACCGTGCCCAAGTTACTCAACATTTGCAGTCCAAACTTGGATAGTGTAATGTTGAGCTGGTCTTTTGAGGTCACATTTATTACTGTTTTATATTCTGGAACTTTGTAGTTCTCTTCTTCTTCATCATCTGATTCAATCAATGTTTTTTTAGCCTTCTTCATCTGAAAACAGATTTTTAAAGAATTCTTATCTGACCACTCACTCAGAAGAAGCAAGTTTCACCTCAAGACTCTCTATGTCTCCCTTTCCCATTTCTCATCCTGCCATGGTTTTCTTTTTTTGTTGTTGTTCATGTTTTTATTCTCAAATAAAAACAAAAGAGGGAGAGAATAAATAAGACAAGAGACAAATTATATATTCTGGAAGTCAATGTAATTCCAGTAACGGTAGTTACATGTATGATTATTCAAAAGTAAAGAAAACAGATACTAACTACTAACATATCCAGTAAATACTGTGTGATAAGTTAATCTTAATATATTGAAGAACACTGTGTAAAAACTTACACATAATTGATTTCCTAGTCTTAAAACAGTCCCCAAATTTAGTCTTTATATGTTTCCAAATGGAATACCTATTCTGTATGTTTTCCTTTGGTTAAAGGAAAAAATAAAAATCTGATGGAATGGATTTCTCTAGCCTTCAACACTTCAGGAAATTATGTATTTACAAATGTTGTATTTCATATCTGTGTGAGAAACATGAGGTTTGACTCACTATCTTCTACCTATCTCCTCCAATAGGTCTCGTATCTTTCTGGAACATTTTTGGGGATATTGTTAATAGCAATTTCTTAACTGCAGCATCTCAGTCCGTAATCTTTATCCTTCTGAGGCTATTACTGTCGAAAGCTTCTTGATAATGATAATCCTAAGAAAAGGGCAGGTTTTCAATTCTGAGCAACCTCTCGGGTTAAAAATACTTGAACCGTTTTGAAAAAAATCAGAAAACAATGAAATAAAACCATTAAGACAGAAGAAGGAAAAACAAAAGGTACCTCCCATCCTTAGATAAAGGCTTACCTAATTTGAGACCAGAATCTAGACTATTTCCGTGAAAGATGAAGTGGTAAGTACTGTTCCTGCAGCACACTTTGTGCTAGTCAACAGCTATCAGTTTTTCCAATAAATTTCTGTTTCACATACTGCTGTGGAGTAAGAGCAGTGGTTTGTCTTTCCAAAGTCACTGAGTACATCCTTAGTATATGGCCTGGCAGACAAACTGATACAAAGCCATTATAACTATCTAGTGCAACTAGAATCAAATTCTGACATCTGAAAGAGAGATCTGTGAGTCTGGAGCTCCCCTTGTACAAGAGCTGGTTTCACTCGCTAATTGGAAAAGTCTCAGTAACCAACAAGAAGGAACAAAATTACTAGATTAGTCTCAGCAATGAAAGGTGGAGAGCATTTGTTTTTTTCCAAGGTATGGAAATGAAAGCTTTGAGTTCAGCTTTGAAAACTATACCTTGATTTCAAGAATCCATGGCTTGAATAAATCAGTCTTCTCCACTTCTAGCGGTTCAAGTAAAGGTTCCCACACGCCAAAGATCTCATTGAAATAATGTACCTATCAAAATCCAGAAGCCGGTTAGGAATTTATATACAACTGTCAAATCAAAAATTCTGATTTACTAGTATATTAATTATTTTGGTAATATAAAAGGTTCATAATCAGATTGCACTTTCAGCTCCCACCAATGAAACAAATGCATTAGAGAAAAATATGAGGCAGCCAAGTCTCTACTGCAAAGACCCAGTTTCAATTAGTGGTCAAAGGTGTGCCACTTAAAATATAATTTTGGTTTAAACAGTAGGCACTGGAATTTAAAAGCACTGTAAATAAGGAAGAACCTACCTACAACAATCACTGAATTTTATGTTACTAATTTCCAAATATGAGTCAGTTTGGATGTTTTACGAACAATACTGGTACCACACTGTATTTTATAGCAACGACACGATATATTCTACTGTAATATTAACTGAAGATTATCAGATTTTTAGTCAATTGCCACTCCAACATTTCATACTGATGCAATAGGTCTTTGGGAACTTGCAGAGTGTAAAGGTGAGACTGCGTAACAGCAATCACTGTGCCATTAATAACATTACACCTGATGCATTAGATTTTCACTTTAATTTAACTGCCTTAACATCTCATTCCCATCGTGCTCCCACAACACATATCTGCAGGAGTTTAGTCTCAAATAGGTGGATTATTTTCCTTTTATTGTCTAAATAATACATATATAACACGTAGACAATAGGATTTAGCATCTTAGGAAAACTTTTGTCTCTTTATGTAGGATTCCTGACCTCTAGCTCAAGACGAGAACGTAGGTTAATTAGAGTACTCCAGTTCTTGACTTCTCCAACAAATGAGGACTTTGCTAAAAGCATTGGTACAGTTCTGTGCCCAACTCCAGCTTCAAGAGTTAGAAAAACAGATTCTATATTAATTTTCAATGACTCTCCTGTGGGAACCAGTTCAGTGGTTGGATTTTCATCTTTATTTTCATTCGTCTCTTCAAGAAACCACATTTTCAGATTTTTTATATCTTTCTTATTCCACAAATCAGGAGGAATTTGACTAATCTCTTCTTCTGTTGTTTCTGCAGTTTGATAAAGGGCTGATGTTATAGTAATTACTGTGTTTATGATTATTGGTGAAACCTACAAATAAGAAATTGGAATAATTGGAAATTAGAAGCCAGTACAGAAACAGCTACTTACAGACACAAAATTATAATGAGCATGTTACAGTAACAAAACACTTCCACTTTCTGCAAGACTCTTGTTTGAAACTACTTCTTGTCCACAAGCTATAGTTAAGTCTTTTCAGATCTTCAACTTCTGCCTTATTTCCAGATGGAAGCTTTCTAAATTACATCATTCAATGATCCATCTGAACACTTCAAAACTTATCCCTGCACATCAGGCCATTTTATAAAACACAGATTCCAAAACTGAAGCATAGTGTCACAGTTGTTCATCTTCAGTTTTGTTTGTTTTGACATGCTAAACAGGTAGGTGACCTAATGAAGAGCAGAAACAACTCCCCACTTCAGTCATTCCTGATTTTAATTTTTTGAAAAACATATGCAAAAATAACTTCATAGCCTGCTGAGCAGGAAGTAGAAAACTAAAAACAGAGTAAAAGTCCACCTACTTTTATTGTTAGAGATTTAATTGTCAGATCAGCTATCTGTGGATTAGTACCCGACTGTTTCATTTCAAAAAAGAAGTCACAAGGCTGCAATATCTATAAAATAAAGTAAAAATGCATGTTAAATAGAGAAATAAGTGTCTTAAAAACCACACTTTTAAATCGCACACATAAAAAGTACTGAAAGACAACTTACCATTATTTGGTTCTTCAAAATTAACAGAAATCTGAACATTAATAATATGTTGAAAGAAAAAGAAAAAAGTATCCAGAAGCATCACCTCAGCCATTCTCAATCATTAAAGATTCGAATGTCAGCTACAGTAAAATGCATTACACTTCAGTAATCATTCTTTAGGCAAAGTCTGCAGATGTCTTCAAATGCACTGCACCATCATGCCTCTGACTTTGAGAGAACCAGATTTTCAGTTGCAACAGAGCAACAACACAGTTACAGTTTTCCTGAATAACAATATAACTGTTCGAATAACAATCAGTTCCAGCTTTGTTTTGCAATAAGTCCCTGCATGTTTTCACTTGCCAAAGTTTATCAAATCTAAGGTACACTATAAAGAAAACCACAGTGCTATTTATTAATAGGGCACTCAGATGTAATTACACTCTACTGACACTGTACAGACAGGAAAATTTGCTCTCCAATCTCCATCTGAAATGATAAATCTTTCAAAAACTATAATTTCAAATCATATTGATTTTGCAATCTTTTCTGACATCTCTGTTCATATCTTATTCAGACGCTGGAGGTGTAGAAATACCCCGAATCAGTTTTACCACACTTTTGCCAAATGAGTTTGATCTAACAGAAGTTGTTGTCCATAATATTATTTTACATTCTATTGCTCAAAGTACCTTTTTTTCTTATTCTGCATTACAGTCAGGAATGAAAAATAATATATTACTCTGTAGACCAATGCACATGCAAGAAATAAACAAAAAAAGTCTCATCACTCATGCTGTTTTAAATCCAGGTTAGTTTCCCTACTTGGCATCTGGACATGACACTTGGGGATATGGTTTAGGGGTGACTATGGTGGTGTTGGGTTGATAGTTGGACTAGGTGATTTTGAAGGTTTCTTTCAGTCTTGATGACTCTGTCATCAGAAGGATGAATTCATCCAACCCAATTGCTTTCCCATACTGAAATTGGATTGTTTACAAAAAACACTCGGGTTCAGAGGTTTCCTTACATGTTGTCAAAAGGGACAGTCATGCTGCCACCTGAAAGGAAAGTCTGGGGGTTTTCTGACTACTTTACTCAAGAACTTTCTGAATATTTCAAGGAAGGTACTGTTTTAAGCACTAAAACTAGTGTCCTCTGAAGTTTTTTTCTGTATCTGTAGCACAAGCATCCTGTCAGATTCACATCTTTTTCTCTGTTTCTACAGTCTGACATAAGAGATTCCAGCAGAAGATATTCCTGTAAGAGGGAAAACCTGGTATGAAGCCTTCCAATAGCTTTCTACAGAGGAAGTTACATTTTTGCCACATTTGTCAGCTACAAAAATGGAAGTCAAAAGGCTATGCATTGTGCTGTGGCTATCAGTGCAAGAACATCGCTTTCTAAATGACTGGATTAACATATCAGTGCAATTAAAGACTGCTTACCCAAGGAGAAAACTAAGCTACTACAATTCTACCTGAAATTGAAATGAAGGGGAAGCCCCAGTCCTTTGTGCTTATCGCTTTGGTCTTTCCCACCTCACTTCATAAGTAAGCAGACTAACTGTTGGATACACTGTCAATTTGATTTTTTCCTTGATGCAACAATAACATCATAGAGTTAACTAACATTCTGCTGTAGAGGCAGAAAAGCTGTAAGAAACTCCAAGAACCAATGCACTTCCACCTGGTCAGT
The DNA here is from genome assembly GCA_013400975.1 of Atrichornis clamosus. Taxonomy (NCBI): domain Eukaryota; kingdom Metazoa; phylum Chordata; class Aves; order Passeriformes; family Menuridae; genus Atrichornis; species Atrichornis clamosus. The sequence continues at coordinate 7,256 of WBMZ01011618.1, read as the reverse complement.
AACTAAGAAGGCTGATCCTGTTGTCAAAATATAAACAGGCAACTTCAATATAACAGATCTATGGACCTTAACAGAAGGAATTTATGAACAGCATATGGTAAGTAAACTATTTCAAAATATGCACTTCCCACTTTTTCTGTGACGCTGTTATTCTCTTACATAGCTGTTCAATGCAAAGTTTTAGACTGATGGCATTCCAAATTTACTATACTGCATTTGACATAGCATACACTTACAAAATTCGATTTATTTGGCTTACATGGGATATGAAAGATAATTAATACTTTACTCCTCAGAGTTCTTCATTGCAGCTTGTCATACAAAGCAAACCTCAATGATACAGATCAAGATGATGCTTTAGGCATATCAGACGAAACAGAGAAAGATCAACAAAATATTTGCCACAAAATTTTACTCATCTATCTGCAGGATACATTTTAATGATGAACATTCAGAAGTAACTTGTATTTTAGTAGTATAAGTTACACAGCACCTTTTAAATACACACTGAATGGTTGCACACTCACCGTAGTGATGTTCCCTTTCCTTTTTTCTGGAAGAAATGGGCATGCTTTCATCTGTATCTCTTTAACAGCAGCTGTCATGTTGTACCTTTCAGGACTATTTTTAATGAAGACCTCACACTGTGTTGTAACCACCAATGCAGGAGCATCACTTCTTGTTAAGTCAGCCACAAACACAATCTCTGGATTTTTAACAACAATGTTCATTTCCATGGTAGATACAGGCTGCACAGATGCTTCAAAAATATAAATTACATTAGTTTAATTGTTCAAAGATTAAATTTCAATGATTTGTTATGATGTAATTATTAACATTAATTGTAACAATTATTAATTAATATCCTTCATTATGTTAACTATTTCATTATTGTAACTTACAGAGAGGTTTTAAATATTTAGTGGCAAGATTTAGCATAACTGGTGTCAGCAAATCTCTAGATCCCTGCAGCTGTCTTATTTCTAGGCTCTTCGTTGCAGGCACAAAACCATTAAATATCTAATTACTCTCAGGTACAACAGAAGGTTCCACAAAGCTTCTCTGTCAAAATAAAAAGAGTAACAGTATCACCACTGTTACTATCTCTGACATTAGCAAAAGTATCAGCCTTTCTCCATACTTACATCTACCAACTAGGATAGAGTCTTCTGAAAATATTGGGCACATTTTCTGCTTTCTGGAATAGCAAAACCACATTTTTCCACAGGACTATAACACAGCATTTACTGATGCTTGATGTAACCACTCGAAATAAAAATATACTTTCACATAAGACTTTCTTATCTATTCAGATTTTGAGCATCATCAAATAATCACAACAGGCCTAGTTGAGGTGGACATAACTGTGATATTTAGGGCACAGGAAAGCAAACAATAAAACAGGGACTTGATTGGATTGATCTGTTGTGAACTACCTGAGGCCTGGAAGCATAAAAAGCCTATTGCCTGCTCTAATGGACCAATTTTTGATGTCAGGTACCCAAGCTAAAAGTCTCTTTTCTAATGTAGGGAGAAATGCACATCAGTGGACAAGGGATCTGACAACATTTCTAGGCAGCCATGTAAAGCAGGTCAATTCCATGGGTAAGCATAGTATGCTCCAGTGTTCTTCCCATTTTATTTTAAACACACATCTTTTAGGTATCTCCTTTGTCCAGTAAGACAAAGCTTCATTGGGAAACAAAGACAAAAGGTCAGGAACCTATTTCCATGATGCAAAGAAAGCAATATCAATGGTTACAATAAGTTGATCTATACACATAAACACAGGAAATAGCATGAAAGGAGTACTATATTTTTTACATAGTATTACAATACCAAAATTAAGCTGATTAATTTAAATAGAGATTTAAAACTATTTGCAGTATATACCTTGGTCCTTTAAAGGTAATGACTGTTTGAGATTTCTCTGTGCAGCAGCACTTTCTGCATTAGCCTTTAGGAATATATCCGCTACAGTAAGTAGAAACTCCATGCTTGCACAAAGGTATATCTCTTGAACAATCACATCAAGAACAGTGCCATCTCTGCCCTGTTTGTAGTTTATATCCATCATAACTTTCTTTTCAAATCCGTGTTTCATTTCCACCATTCTGAAAGACAATTAAGGTGACATTTAATGAAACAATAAAAAGCCAGCCACAAATACTGAAAAACACTCAAGATTCTCATTCCACCTGCAATATATTAAAAAGAGGGCATTTTAAAGTAACATAAATAATTTAAAATATGACTGATAAAAACATGAACATAAATTTTATCTAACTTTAAAACTAAATGGAATCCCATACACTGGTAACTAAAGGTGTACATAATTGTAACCCTCATAATTCCTCGTTTACGTATCAAAAGTATTATAATTTACTTAAGTTTGTTACTATTCATGAAACAGTCTTACTTAGCACTTCATTAAAGCAGGAAGAGGAATTGCTTTCTATTGCATTTAACTTCATATTTAAAGTTCAGTTTATTTCCTATTTTGTGTCTAGCATTTATATTGGTCTCTCAAAGATATGTGGAACAAAGGGCAAGTAAGACACATAAATTCACAGTAACATGTACTTTAAAAACATGTACACTAAAAAAATTGCAGTTTTAAGAAAATACTAATGAAATGGGAACATTATGAACTCTTTGTCAAACTCTAATAAAAATTATGTCAAATTACAGACCTTGGTGTAGCCTTCTGGATTGACTGTCTTTTATCATCTAAGGTACAGTTTGCCAGTCTGACTGAAGCATTCATTGAACCATCTGATAACATTTTCACAGCAGCTGACATCAAAACTAATTTAAACTCTGCAAGCTTCAAGAGGTCATCTCTCTGATCCAAACTGTTAACCTGTATAAAGCAAATGCAGATTTGGTTGCAGGTAGGGAAAATAATACATAGGTGTGATTACACAGTTTTACTCTAACTGGTAATATTTTCAATAATAATAAGTAAACACACTACTAATTCAAAAGACAACCACAATTAATAACATATAGAAAAAATTTTAAAAAGCAAAACTTTACCCTTCTACAATCTTTTTAAAGCAAGCTTACATTAGTGAGAGACAATGTTTACAAGAAAATAATACAATTTTTATTTGTTTGTATGTAAAAACATAGTATATGTAAAGATGCCAAATGAGAAACTAAATTTTGTCTCTTCTGACCAAGCAGTGTTTAGCCAGACACTGAAAAGTTGTTTAAAATCTAAAATAACCTAACCTTACAATAAATTTTAGTCAGAGATCCGGTGACAAGTTTTGTAGATTTAAACCAAGATGAATACAAATGCATTCCTATTGCAAATACAATACAACTTAAAAATCTTTCTCCACAATTTTGTTTATGTGTCTCCACGTTCACACCTTTATGTGTAACTAATGAATATCTTGCATTCTTTTGCATTTTTTCTTCCCAAATTATATTTTAAATTAACATAAATTTTCCTCAGATTTTTTGTCAGATGACAGAAGATGCCACGTATGATGTGCTACCACTGGTTATTCTATTTCCTGTAATATCTGCCAAGTGATTTAGCTAAAATATCTGTTTTATCATTTCCATCACATTTGTTACTATTGCTAGAACACACTTTCTTTGCTCATAAATTAAACTATTCTTGTTCAGAATTTCCAGGACTTTAGCTAAAAGCTGATGATTTCTCTTTGTAACCAAAATTATCCTTACCTGTTTTGAATTTGGACTATACAACACTAAAGTCAGAGAGTCAAACCTGAAGTCCAGTTTTAGTGTTGTTTTTATTTTCATAGGTGAATGCAATTCCACTACAGCTGATGTCACAACAGTTACACCTTTCAGAAAACAGAAAAATGGTCAATATTGAAGAAAATTACCTGACTGCAAATAAGGAAAGAAACAAACCAAAACAACATATCCTCACTTACGACCATAAAGACAACTTCCTTTTTTCTCCACATGTAAATCCATCCACACTTAGCATGTGTTTATCATGCTTTCTCTAACTACTTCTGGCAAAATCACACATTTCAGTATATAAAATACTCCCCCTTACATATGCTACATGGGATTTTTACCATATTTAAAACATCAGCGTACAACTTCGCTCTAATGTTATACAGTACTGCATGCAAGAATGTTACAAAGAATACAAATTTACTTTCATCCTCATTTGTTCATCTGCCACATTTTTGTTGTTTTCCACATTTAATAAAGAAATTCAACAAAAGATGGGGTTTTTTCCTTGCTATTTCTTTAGTGTGTGCTGAATAGTCTCTGGGCAATGATATGTATTTAACAGGAACAACTTTCAGGGTCTATCATTACAACAGACAAACAGATCTAAATCTGAGCAGCAAGGAAACCAGCAGACACAGGAAAAAGAGTAACATGGCAGCTTTCCAAAGCTGGGATGTTATCAAATCCAGCTGACAGACTTGTAAGTGCTGCCTTGCATTATGGCCAGGAAAACAAGACAGTCCTCACATTGCAAGAAGTCATTCCCCAAAACTTACTGCAGTGGCCCAGTTGCTCCTATTATCATTACTGTTGGATACAGTTCAAACCACAATGTCAAGATAACAGATACGTGAGCAGTCAACCAACCTCGTCAGTTGGTGAGGCAGGTAGTGACAGCAGCAACACCAACAGCAGCCAGTGGCTACAGCTCAGTTGCAGGGCAGAACACCTCAAAGAGCCTGGTAAGGGCTTCCCAGAGTCAGGGAAATGCAAGACAGTGGAGAGACCTGGTAGGGCCCAGGAGCTCTCATGAGTGAGCCTGACATGGTGACGGCCTTGCCAGAGCAACCATGGGAGACTTAAATGACTCTAGGTAACACAGGCAACTTGGAGCAAAGTCAAAGAGGACATGGCACATCAGAAGGCCTTGCCACAGCACCTGGTGCAGCAGGTCACATATGCAGGGCATGTACGAGGGTGCAGCTACCCTCCCAGCTCCTGAGTAGAGCTCACCTGGTGGTTTCTGCCTACCCCACGAGAACAAATGCACCAGTGGTCTCCAGAGGGCCAAAAGCCACTGCTAGTAGGAGCACGGCAACCCAGACCAAGCTTCCTCAGAAGCACACAGCTGTCCAGGTCTGCAGCTGCAGGGAGTGTTTGAGCCTGGCATTGCTACCAGAAGGCAGCAGAGACTACACCTGTGTGCAGTGTGACCAGGCAGAAGATCTGCTGAGCCTGGTGGCAGAGCTTACAGAGGAAGTGGAGAGGCTGAAGAGTATCAGGGAGTGTGATAGAGAAGGAAACTGGTAAAAATTCCTGAAATGCAGCAGACAGAAGCTCAGCACAAGTCAGAGGAACTCCAACACTCCTGTCATCAGACAGAAGGACGAAACATAAAAGACTAGGGGGAAATGGAAACAGGTCCCTGCTTGAGAGAAGCAGAAGAATCACCTCTCTGGCCTTCCCAGGTGCCCTTAGGGAATGGATACGAGGCTCTGGAACTTGAGGGTGAAGCAAATGATAGCAAAAGTGAAGATCTACATGGGAGGCTGCCCAGAGCAAGTCAGTCAACCAAATGCATCACAACTGCAGGTTAAGAAAGAGAGAAAGAAGGGTAACTGTTGCACATGACTCTCTTCTGAGGGTAAATGAGGGCTCTGCATGCCAAATAGGCCCACCCCACAGGGAAAGCTGCTTTCTCCCAGGGGCTTAGCTAAGAGATTTTATTAGGAGGCAGGATCTGGAGTGCAAGTTTTGTTCTCTTCTGTCCTGTCAGGAATGTCATGCAGATGAACACCTAGCTTCAAGACCGGTGTTACCATCAGAATTTTGGGTTGGTTTATACAACACTGAGGCTGCTGGCAACAGGGTTTTCCTGTCTCAAAGGGGAAAAAGGATCTTAGCTCAGGAGCTAGCAGGGCTCCTTGATAAGAGTTTTAAACTGGATTTGAAGGGAGATGGGGACAGGACCAGGCTCAACAGAGGTAAGGTGTGGGAAGGGGAGAACTACAGTGACCACACAAGAAGAAAAAGGAGACTTAAGAGGGAATACATCCGGCGAGTACAAGCATCCAAAGACGTAACCACAAGACAGACCTTGGGGCATCCCTTTGCACCACCACTGGGGTATCAACATAATCAAATACTTCTATAAAGTGCCTGTACACCAATGCACACAGTATGGGGAACAAACAGGAGGAACAGGAGATCTGTAGGCAGTCAAAGGACTTTGACCTCATGGCAAGTAGAGAGATGTATTGGGATAGCTCCCATGACTGAAACGTTGTCATGAAGGGCTCCATGTTGTTTAAGTGAAGCCTTCTACGTGAGGCAACACCTGGAAGGTATCGAGCTCTGTCTTGGGATGAATGACAAGCAAGTCAAGAGTTTACGGGTCAGGATAAAAGGGCAGACTAGTAGGGGTGACACTGCTGTGGATGTTTGCTACAGGCCATCCAAGCAGGGGGAAGAGGTGGATGAGGCCTTCTACAGGCAGCATAAAGCAGTCTCAAAGTCACAGGCACTGGTTCTTGTGGGGGACTTCAACCAAAACAGGGAAGGCAGTGGATATTGTCTACCTTGGCTCCAACAAGGCTTTCAACAATGTCTCTCACAACATCCTCATAGGAAAGCTCAGCAAGTGTGGCCTGAATGAGTGGACAGTGAGGTGGGTAGGGCAGAAAGCTGTGGACAGGAAGTTCCACCTGAACATGAGGAGGAATTTCTTTACTGTGCAGTGACCAAGCACTGGCACAAATTGCCCAGAGAGGCTGTGCAGTCTCCCTCACTGGAGATATTCAAGACCCATCTCGATATAATCCTGTGCAATGTGCTCTAGGATGACCCTGTTTGAGCAGGGAGGTTGAACTAGATGCCCCCCTGCAGTCCCTTCCAACATGGCCCATTCTGTGGTTCTTAAACTCCCTGAGACTGATTTGGGCTCCTGATTACTACTCCCTTCTGTTTGTACAGGTTGACAACGATGAGGTTGAGGAAAAAAGTCCTGTGGCAATTAAAAAAGATGTCAGGATGACTGGCTGAAGGGACAGGAGTATAGGTGGTGTTTTCCTCAATCCCATCAGTAGCAGAGAAGAATACTGAAAGGAACAGGAGAACTCACCTGATCAATACGTGGCTTAAAGGCTGGTGCCATCAGTGGAATTTTGTCTTTTTTTAACCATGGGGTAGTTTGTACAATACCAGGACTGCTGGAGACAGATGAGGTTTATCGGTCTCAAAGGGAGAAAAGGATTCTTGCCCATGAGCTGGCAGGGCAGATGAAGAGGGCTTTAAACTAGATTTGA
>WBMZ01011617.1:0-15094 GCA_013400975.1 Atrichornis clamosus | reverse complement strand
TCCAGGTTCTTTGAAGTCCTACACTGGCCATCTGAAAGCAACAGACTTGAGCATCCTTAGGACTCAAGGTTCAAACATTTTCTGGCTTGAATGGGTGAAAATGGATAAATGAATCCTGGCTTTTTTTCCCCCTCTGGTTTTTATTTCCCTCCTATGCAAAGGCACGTCCTCCTTTATTAGAGACCGTATTATATTTTAATTTTTTCTGGCCTGAATGCATGGTTTTAATACGTTCCAGTCTGCTCTCCTGCATTTAAATCATCCTTCTGTTTGCACTCAAGCAGGAGGACAAAAATAACTGAGGGCTCGTCGTGAATCAGTGGAATTTTCCTGCATTTCTCCCCTGGTGACTCCTAGAGAGCACAAATGCTTTTTGCATTTTGCTTTGCAAGAACGAGGTGGTTTCCCTGCTGCATTCCTGTATTTTTCCCTATCTTCGTCTCCCTGGGATTGGGGGTTGTTTACTCCACAAACAGTAGCGTGGTGGGGTCAGAGATCAGTGCCTGAAATGAAGGTTTGAGGCTTTAAAAACCTCATGGCAGCTAATTGAAAAGTGTGGATTCGAGGGGAAGGGGGCCAGATCTCCTCAGGGATTGCATTGTCCATTGTGTTGGCTCATTGTTTTTGCAGCCCTTCTTTCTCTAATGAAGAAAAATGAAGAAATACAATTTTTAATTTTTTTTTTTTTACGCTGCTTCTTTCCCTTCTCTCTCTCTCTCTTTTTTTTTAAATTTTATTTCCCTGGCAATCGTTGCTTGCTCACGTTGGGGGAGAGGTGGTTGTTTTTTAAAACCCACATTGTTCCCAGTGCCTGCAGTTTTGTGTGCTCAGATAAAATTTTTTTTTCCTGTGAGGAGTCATAAAGATCTGCTGGAACAGCTCATCCTCCCTTCCCCCCCTGCTCCTTCCCTTATCAACAGTGCGTCAGTGGAAATTTCCACCCTTTGCTAATGGCAGAGAAAGCACCAAGTTGCAAAGCAGCCTTTTTGGAGGCAGGAAAAAAAACCCCAACCCCAAAAATCCCAAACCCCAACCCCGTCGCTGTTTTAGGAACCCGGCGAAAAGCAGCAGAGCCCAGCAGGCAGAAATGGGATTCAGTTCCGGAGGGGCCAAATGATGGGAACGGGCTCAGTGCTCAGGGAAGGGGGCAGGAATCACCAGCTGGAATTCCAGCCCCCTTCCTCCTTCCTGGTGGAGGTGAGAGGATCTGCCAGGCTCCTTCCCAAGGAGAGGAGTGGAAGTGGAATCTGCTCGATTTGCCAGTGGGTTTTAATGGCTTTACCAGAAAATCCGACCTTTCCCGGTTTTCAGGACGGGCTGCATCCTTCAGATGCTGCTGGGCTGCATTCCCAACAAATTGTCCAGGCTCAAAAATGCTTTCTCTCCCTAAACTCTGATCCAGGTGGCACCTCTGGATTCTGGAGCCCACATCCAGAGTTTTCCAAAAGCCAAATTTCGTTCCCCGTTGGAGCCGGTGGGGATTTGCGAGGAGGACTGAACCCACCAGAGCTCCTCCAAATCCTTGGGGCAGGTTATTCCTGTGGCTCAGTCGCCCTGGAATGCAGAGCTGGCATGGCCTGGCACTGGTTCCTTGGATTCAGTGACAGCCAGGCACAGCCCATTCCAGCTGGGCATCGCTCCTGGAGGATCCTGCCTCGGGATGGGCTGCAGGGAGGGGATTTTTGCCATCAGATCCCTCCCATCCAAGGATTTTGGTCTTCCTGGAAAGGATTGTGGGATGAACTGTGGCTGTTATGTGGGTGCTGGTGGGAGAGCCTCAGGATCAGGGTGGTGGCTGGGGAAAAGCTGTGTTTTCCAGGGGGGGATTCCGGCCTGGTGCCACAATCCAGCAGCACTGCCTGAGTCATTCCGGGCCCGTTCAGGTTCCCAGTTCACCTCCTGGTGTTGGGAACTCTCCCTCCAGGATCACCTCTGTGAACATGGACCGTGCTGCTCCTGCTGTAGGTGGCTTGGGAAGGATCCAAACTTCCTGCAGAGCCAGGTGCTCTCTCTCAGGTGCAGTTTTGAAATGGAACTGGGATGTTTGATCCTGCTTGGAGGAAGTGTCTCCACTTGAGGGACATCACTTTTGGGTTATGGGGTGCTCCAGGGGGAGGTGGACTTAGAGAATCATGGGATCCTGGAATGGTTTGGGTTGGAAGGACCTTAAATCCCACCCAGTGCCACCCCTGCCATGGCTGGGACACCTCCCACTATCCCAGGGTGCTCCAAGCCCCGTCCAGCCTGGCCTTGGACACTTCCAGGGATCCAGGGGCAGCCACAGCTCCTCTGGGCAGCCTGTGCCAGGGCCTGCCCACCCTTGTGTGTGTACCAGCTGGAGATGTTTCCCACTGGCCTCTGTTCCCCCAAAAACCCGTGGCAGGAATTCCAGGGAGGAGCTGCTGGTGCCACCCCACTTTGTCTGGAAAATTGCTCAGATCAAGGTGTGGGAATGAATGGAAAAGGTTCAAGCAAAGTCTTCAACCTCCCCGAGTGGGCAGGGCTGGACAGGAGTGTTGGGACAACATTCCCAGGGCCAGGGTGGGAATGTCGGGGTGTCGGTGCAGGGCCGGGAGCTGCACTGGATGATCCCTGTGTGTCCCTTCCCACTCAGGATATTCCATGATTCCACCAGAGTTCAACAGAACTTTTCATTGTTGAAACCAACACCGAGCTTTTCTTTCCAACAATTCTGGTACCAAAGTGTGAGGGGGAAAAAAAACCAAACCGAGCTTAGGAAGTCTCACTGAAGAAAACCCCTTGAATTCCCGTTGTTCCCAGAGCAGGAATGTTGGTTTATTGTGTGTGCTTCTCATTGCAGGTATTTTTTGCTAGACTTAGAGGCCCCTCCTTCCATTGTGCCGACCATGATGGATCATTTGGGACGGGACATTGATGTGATCAGGAGGGCTTTTATCAAACGCCCCGTGAGCGCGGCACAAGAATGCAGTGGCATCATCCCAGTCACCCGGGAGGAGTCATTCACTGCCAGGAAAAACTGAAAATCCCAACTGCTTGGCAGCCTTTTCTCACCAATTTTTTAATTGCTGCTTCGGGAAACAATCGTGATCGCTCCTGTGCATCCCCCCCAAAAAAAAACCAAACCCAAAATAATCAGCTCTGGCCACGGGATGTGTGTGGTCTGTTGTGGTGCCTTCTTCACTGATGGTAACAATTGAGGTTTCTTTGTGTTTCAAAGAATGGGAAGAGCATTAATCTCTTCTTATCTTGATATCTGACAACTCTGCAAATTGATTTGCTTTTCTCTTAGAGCGTGGCATTGATAAGGAAGATTTTCTCCAGCAGCACAGTGCTATAAATAGCATTTTTTTCCAGAGATAGATTACTCCAAAATATATATATTTCCATAAAAGATGAAGAAGTCTGCAGTGGAAATTTCTCAATAGATGTGATTTGCTGGGGGCTCTTTCCTTGGCTTGTTTTTTTTGGGGGAAAAAAGGCAATAAAAGTGTGTTTAAAAATAAAACCTGACTCACTTTTTTTTTAAAAAAACCAGAAAAAGTATGAGAAAAAAAATAACTTCTACTGCCAAAAGACACGTCATGGTCCTCTGAGGTAAATAACTGCTCCAAGCACAGGTGAAAAATCCTCCTTGGAGCAGGCCAGGAGCTTCCAGGTGGGAATGAGAGGTTCACCAAGCTTTTCCAGGAGCAGGAGAATAAAAGATGCTTTGTTTTGCCATCAGCTTGGAGCCAAGTGGACTTTTCAAAGTGAGAAAAACACCAGGAGCAAAGTTTTCATGTGTGTTTTCATCTTTCTTTTGCACAGGAGGAAAACCAGTGCAGGAAAAGTGTCATTATTGTTATTTTATACCAACCTCCGGCTCTCCGATGGAAATCCAGGAGTTGGATCATTTCTGGGGGGGGTTTTGTGCTCCTTTTTTTGCCTTGGATGCAGAACTTTGGGGGGGGAAAAGAAACCAGATCTGAATATCTTCTTTTTTATTAAATGCATCCGAAAAAATATCATTTTCTTTCTCTGATCTTCCTTTAGGAGACACGAACTTGTGTGGTTCTGTGGGGTTTGGTTGGTTGGAATTTTGTTCCTCGTGGTTTTGGTTTTTTTTGGTTTTTTTTTTTTTTTCTATCTTAAAATTTGCTTTTGTTTTTAAGTCTCTTCTTTCCTGGAAAAATCTTGGGAAGAATAGAGGGAATGCACTACGCACTTCCCGGAGCTGGATCTGTGTTAGAGGTGCTTTTATTTCTGTAGTTGCTGCCTGCTCCAGGAAAAGCTTTTCTTATCCATGGTTTTTGCTGGTGGGACGGACCTTCCTTCCACACAGGGATGAGCTCAGCCAGGAGGAGCCGTGGATTTGGGAATCTGTGCCACAGCTTGGGCTCCCTGAGCTGCCCTCGCTGCTGAAAATTCAGATTCTTGGTGTAGAAAGTGCCAGCTACAAGAATGCTTGAACAAATCATGTTTTACTCAAAGGTTTCTCCAGAGTTTTTCTCGAATAGAACACGGACAGAAAGCCTGAGATCAAAGGCACTTTGGCTTGGAATTTGGGATTTTGCTGGAGTAGAAAGGGGACTATCCCAAGTTTTCAACTCCACTAAGTGAAGGTCAGGAGAGGCTGTAAGAGTGTAAACGTTGTTTATTTGTCTTTGTTCCGTTTCCTTTGGTGAAGGATTAAAGTTTGCATTTAGTTGGACCCAGTTTCCAGGTTGATCCCGGGATCCCTGAGGCTGGAAAAGCCCTCCCAGCCCACGGAGTCCCAGCCGTGCCCCATCCCCACCTTGTCCCCAGCCCAGAGCTCTGAGTGCCACGTCCAGGCCTTCCTTGGGCACCGCCAGGGATGGCGACTCCAAACCTCCCTGGGCAGCCCCTGCCAAGGCCTGACCACCCTTTCCAGGCAGGAATTCCTCCTGCTGTCCACCCTGCCCCTCCCCTGGCACAGCTGAGGCCGTTCCCTCTCCGCCTGTCCCTGTTCCCTGGGAGCAGATCCCAAATCCCCCCTGGCTGCCCCCTCCTGTCAGGGACTTGTGCAGAGCCCGAAGGGCCCCCCTGAGCCTCCTCTGCTCCAGGCTGAGCCCCCCCAGCTCCCTCAGGAGTCTCCCAGCCCCTTCCCAGCTCCGTTTCCTTCCCTGGACACACCCCAGCCCCTCCAGGCCTCTCCTGCATTCAGTAGGAAAATCCTGGATGCTCTTTGGAGAGGAGCCTGGCAGTCCATGATGGAATCTGTGCCGTTACTTGCTGGGAATCAGGACCTTTGGTCAGCCAGACCTTCGTGTCCCCCTTTCCTGAGGGGCCCATTCCTTCCTTTGTCCCAAGTGAGGGATGTCAGGAGCTGGACTGGAGCTTGCCCCAGCACTGGAGCTGTCCCAGCAGCAGGATTTATTTCCAAAAGCCTCTGGAGAGCTGCCTCTGGAGCTGGAGGTTCTATTTTCTTCATAATGGATCGTTTCTAATATGAATTTTTTTTTTAATGTTGTTTTAATAGGAGGTGGGGTGGGAGTTGCAATTTGTTGAGCCCAGTCAGCTTCCAGACTGGGAGTTGGATATTTTGGGAAGCTAAGAGCAGAAAACACAGGAATGGAGGTGAGGGGATCAGATTGGAGCAGTCCTGGGCCTGAGCAAACAGTTGTGCCAGGGAAAAAAGGGAATATTTTGTGCCCTGAGAGCTCATAAATCCCTTTGGAGGAAGGGAAACCTCGGCACATGCTCCAGCCTTTTTGGTCATCCCGAGCCCGTTTGTCCCACTGGGATGTGAGAGGCTCTGGATCTCCAAGAGGGAAATGTCAGGATACTGGAGAGCCGGACAAATCCATGCAGCCAAACCGTGGCCTAAAGTGCCACAGCCTGTGGGCATTCCCAAGGCCTGAACTGTTGGAATGCCAGCACTTGAAATTTTGTTTCCCAAAGAATCCCACGGTGGAGCTCCTCAGAGGACGTTTCTGAGTGCATGGAATGAGTTTTGTGCTCCTAAATCCCCCGCTTTTCCTGGTTGTGGATTGTGGGGAGACGGAGCCCTGGGGAAGGATTAAAATAACAACTGGCAGCTCTGGCTTGGGAATGTTTTCTCAGCAAACCAGTGGTTTCACGGGAACATCTCGGGAATGTCCTCAATCCCTCCTTTTTCCTGATCTTTTCCACGGCTGCGTGTGGCACTCTGGAGGTTTCTGCAGCAGTCTGAGGGCACTGCACCTGCAGTAATTCCACTTGGAGAGGGCTCAGTGTGGCCACTGCCCTGATCCCGGGAAGTTGGTGCACGCAGGGATTTGCTCCCTGAATCCAGAGTGCATCCAAACCCCCTCTGCTGGTAGTGTGAGCCTAAAGAATTCTGGGATCTCCCATCCCTGGATGTTTCGGTGGCACTCTAGAAATCATCTCCTGCAGGAGAAGCTGGGGACGAGCAGCCAGGGATGTGTTGTTTGGGAATTCACCCAGGGAGGGATTGGAATGGCAAAAGCCAGCCTGGCTCCTGCAGCTGGATCTGGGCCTTGATCCCTGAAACTCATCCCTGTGGGATCAGCTGCTGTTTGCTGAGGGGCTGCACTCGGGAAGCTGCTGGAGTCAGGAATCCCTCTTAAGATGTGTCCATGTCTTATTTGTGCTCAAAGAGAATCCCAGGATCTGTCCAGCACTGCCAGGATCTCCAGCAGAAATGACAAAAGAGTCATGGAATCACACAAGGGTTGGGGTTGGGAGGGATTTTAAGGATCACCCAGTGCCACCCCTGCCATGGCAGGGACACCTCCACTATCCCAGGGTGCTCCAACCTTGGACACTTCCAGGGATCCAGGGGCAGCCACAGCTTCTCTGGGCACCCTGTGCCAGGGCCTCCCCGCCCTCCCAGGGAACAATTCCTTCCCAATATCCCATCTAAATCTCCCTGGCAGTTTCAATCCATTCCCCTTGTCCTGTCACCGTTGTAAAAGTTCCCCCTCCACCTTTCAGGCTCCTTCCAGGTTCTGGAAAGCTGTATTTTTAAGACAAACCCCCCCAAATATTTTCAACTCATTTCATGTCAGCACAGGCTTAAAAATCCTCAGCATTGTTTAAAACCTGAGGGGTTTTTAATTGGCTTTTTGGAGTTTATGATTCACTTTTCTCCAGCGTTGGTGCTGGCAGCATTTCCAGCAACATCCCACTGAAAAACCCTTGGAAAAACACAAATTGCAGCAAATGAGATGCTTGAGAAGTTCACTGGGGCTGGGGCTGTGTCCGCCCAGGCACTGCTCCAGGGGCAGGGAGTCAGGATCGTGTCCTTTCCTAGAATCCTGAGGTGTGGATGGAACGGAGGTGAGAACTGACGTGCAGCCAAAATGGACATTTTTCCCAACTGCTTCACGGAGGAGGATTCGGAATGTGTCACTCTCCATGACCTATGGAATGTGTTGCCTTCCCAGGGCTGCTCCAGGATTCCTTTCGAACCCACCTGAGGCCGCTGCTCCTCTTGGTGCTGTGCAGGGAGGAGTGGGAGAGGCGCCACTTAGGGAAGAGGGGGAGCTTGGCATTGGCACATCCCAATCCTGAAGGATTCCAGGGTGCTTGCTGGAAGGATTTTTTTCCTGGGGAGGAGTGGATGCTGGGAACCTGGGAGGGATTTAATCCCTGCTGGGATTGGGATGTGCTGGGCTGCCAAGGCAGTTGTGTTTGGGGGCTGCTGGCACGGAGGGAATCCCAAGGAGAGTTCTCTGAGATGCTGTGATTCCACTGGATTGGGAAGAGGCCCCTGGCTGAGTTTTGTAGGAACAGAGGAGCTGTGGCTGTCCCTGGATCCCTGGAAGTGTCCAAGGCCAGGCTGGATGGGCTTGGAGCACCCTGGGAAAGTGGGAGGGGTCCCTGCCATGGCAGGGGTGGGATGGGATGACTTAAATTCCCTCCCAACCCAATCCATTCCATAATTCCAAGTATCCCGACAGTACAATGCATTTTCTCCCACGGGAAATCCTCCAGCCACCTCAGGAATGGGAATTCTTGGGAATTCTGTGGGCGATGCCTCTGTGCAGGGTCCGGTGGGTGCTCCCAGGGGAACGCGCAGCACCTGCAGGGCTCTCCTGAGCTGCGGCGCTGGGCTGAGCTCAGGGCTGCTGGGAAGGCCACAGGCAGGGAGGAAAAGGCTTCCAGCTGGATTTTCCCTGCCAATCCCTGTTGGAAGTGGCAGACAAGGCTCGTGGCACACTCAGCGTCCTTGCAGCCTGGCTGTCCCCTGGTTTTTGGGTGAGGGCAGGGTGGGAATGTCCCAGTCTGTTCCATCCGTGGGGATTGGTACCCGGGAGAGGCAGGAGGGAGCCAAGTGCCGGGAGCGCGATGCTCATTACCTTCATTACACACGGGCAGCATTCCCAATCTTCTGCTCAGTGAGTGGGAATGCTGCGAATGAGATACTCCCACTCCTTAAATGTTAAGGATGAGGGGACCTTAGGAGCGCTCCTGGCACAGGGGTGAAGGATCCTCCAACTCTCTGAGGCAGGGTAGGACATTCCAGTCGTACCAGCACATGGTTTGCTTTGGAAATCCCTGTCATTCCCTATAAATTTTGCCCTCCCCTCTACTGAGGAAAAAAAAAAAATCACAAAAGAGCTGCACCCAGCCAAGAGGGGGAAGAGAAACGACACCAAAAGCGTCCTGGTGCACCCCTGGTGCTGCTCAGATTCATCCAAGCTGCACTGGGAGAGTTCAGGATTACAGCCAGGGAAGGAGGAGCACCACCAGGAAGGCAAATCTGCAGCAGCTTGGGCTGGGAAAGGAGTTTTTCCAGAAAGCCCAGAGCGCAAGGCTGTGTTTGTGGCACAGCAGGAGCCAGGCTGGAGGTGGGAGTTGGGTCTGTTGGGCTGTGCTCTGCTCCTCATCCCTGGCAGTGCCCCAGGCCGGGCTGGACGGGCCTGGAGCAGCCTGGCATGGTGGGAGGTGTCCCCGCCACGGCAGGGGTGGCACTGGGTGGGCTTTGAGGCCCTTTCCACCCCATCCCGGGTCCCTGGGTCTGCTCCTGGCGCTGCCCTGGGCTCCTGCCGTGCCTCACCCGGCCTCTGCTTTGAGCTGTGGCTCCAGAGTGGCAGGAATTCCTGTCTGATGATCCCTGGATAAGCCACGGGGGTTCTGGATGGCCCAGAGGGAGGTGCCTGGTGCTGCCCCTGCCTTCCTGCTCCCCTCTCCCTCCTCTCCTGCCTCGCCCACCCCTCGCTCCTGCCCCAGCCCCTGCTGTCCCCGTCCAAGGCTGCCAGCTCAGCCCCCTGGGGTTCTCAGCACACCTGGAATTAAATGTCGACGGGAAATGTCCTGCTTTTAGCTGGGATCAAGCTCGTTTTCTCCCTAGGGGCTGGCACCGAGCTGTGCTTGGATTCGGGATGGGAACGATGCTGACAACACTCCCACGTTTTGGTTGTCACTGCTCAGCGCTTCCCAAAGTCAAGGATTTTCCATCCTCTGCCCCTGCCCTGCCAGGGGAGGGGCACAAGGAGCTGGGAGGGGACACAGCTGACCCCAGCATTCCCAACAATCACATCCTGCTGGACAGCAAACACGGAAGGGGCTGGCGGGGGGGGGGTGGTTCCCACTGCTGGGGACTGGTTGTGCCTCGGTGAGGAATTTATTTTGTGCACTGCTGGTTTTGGGTTTTCTTCCATCATTATTGGTGAATGAACGGCCCCCGGGAGTCACCCAGTCATCAGTGAATCCCTGGAAGTGTCCAAGGCCAGCTGGGACGGGGCTTGGAGCAACCTGGGATAGGGGAGGTGTCCCTGCCCGTGGCAGGGGTGGGAATGGATGGTCCTTAAAATCCCTCCCAACCCAAACCACTCTGCGATTCTGTGATTTTCCCTTTTTTTTCTGTCCTATTAAACTTCCTTCATCCCAGCCCACGAGTTTTGCCTTTTCCCTGACTCTCTGCCCCAGTAACCGCCGGGTTAAACCAGACTTTGCTCCATTTTGGTGCCCAGTGTGGTGCTTGAAGGGTTGAGATCACTAAATCCCAGAATCCCAGAATTACTAGGATTGGAAGGGACCTCTGGAGATCCCGCAGTCCTACTCCTCTGCCCAGGCAGGGTCGCCTGGAGCAGGTGACACAGGAATTCCAGCTGGGTTTGGGATGTCTCCAGACAGGGAAGATCCAGGCCCTCCCTGGGCAGCTGTTCCAGGGCTCTGCCCCCTCCATGGACAGAAATCCTTCCTGATTTTGGGGTGGAACTTGTGTTTTGCCATTTCTCCTCATCCTGTCACCAGCTAAAACACACAACTCTTCCGACTGGAGCATCTTTGGGATCAGTGTGGCAGCTGCAGGTCGAGTTCTGTGCTCTCGGAGCCGTGCTGTTCCCAGAGCTGCTCCAAGGGACACCTCCCTGGCTGGGATTGTTCCCTGGTTGTCCCCTCGGAGGGCTGGGAGAAGGCCATCCCTTCCCTGGGCTGTGGAGCTGCTCTGGGATGTGATAAAACACCTGGAATCTGTGTTGGGAACCATCACCTGGAATCATGGAATCCCAGAGTGGTTGGGGTTGGAAGGACCTTAAAAATCATCCAGTTCCAACCCCTCTGCCCTAGGTGGGGATGCCACTCCCTGGACCAGGATGCTCCAAGCTGGCCTTGGACACTTCCAGGGATGGGGCAGCTTCTCTGGATAACAAATACTGATCCTTGTGTGTTTTCCAGCCTTAAGGATTCCGGGATTACCTCCCCAGGGAGCACGGCCTGGTCGGTCAAAAACTGTGCCAACGTCTGTGTGGGAATGAGGGATTTGGGGAACAGAATGGGAGGCCTGGAATTCTGAGTTCAGGATATTCCATCAAATGTTAAAATGAAAACAGGAATGTAGCAGGAAAAATTAGGGAGGTCTGCTAAGGAAGGGCAGAAATAAGGAATAAAGGGAATTATGGAAACATGGAATGGTTTGGGTTGGAAGAAACCTGAAAGATGATCCCATTCCACAGGCAGGGACACCTCCCACTATCCCAGGGTGCTCCAAGCCCCGTCCAGCCTGGCCTTGGACACTTCNCCGTCCAGCCTGGCCTTGGACACTTCCAGGGATCCAGGGGCAGCCACAGCTTCTCTGGGCAACCTGTGCCAGGGCCTCACCTCCCTCACAGGGATCAATTCCTTCCCAATATCCTGTCCATCCCTGCCCTCCTTCAGCTTAAAACCATTCCCCCTTGTCCTGGCACTGCATTCCCTTATCCAAGGTCCCTCTCAGCTCTCCTGGAGCCCCTGGAGGTGCTGATTTCCCTGATTTCCCAGTGCTGGGAGGGTGAATCCCCAGCCCCAAGTGCAGCACTTCTCCCTGGGGAGCTTTTCCTGCTCCTCAGCCTCCGCTGACTCGGAGCAATCCCAGTGACTGGGAGAGGGTTGTCAATCCCAGCATTCCAATCCCTGCTGCACGTGACATTCCTGCCGACCTCGGGCAGCTCCAAAAACAGCTGTGGTCTAAAATCCCCCCTTAATTGCACTGTGAGGAGCACGAGCCCCCTCCCAGGGTTATTCCAGTGGGAATTGCACGGTCCTTAAATGCTGGCCTTCAGGAAAGGACAATAGTGATGTTCCTCATGTGAGAATCCACAGAAATGTTATGGATTCTTTCAATGGGAAGTGTGGCCAAACCACTGAGGCCACTTGGAGCCCCGTGGTAAGAGGGTTTTACCAAAAGTATTTGCTGAGGGATTTCTGGGAGGATGCAATCGAGTGCAGAGGTTCACCAAGGTGCCCCGTGCTCGCAGACACAGGCACAGGTTTTGTTTTCCCAGAATCCCGGGATCCCTGGGGCTGGAAAAGCCCTCCCAGCCCACGGAGTCCCAGCTGTGCCCCATCCCCACCTTGTCCCCAGCCCAGAGCTCTGAGTGCCACGTCCAGGCCTTCCTTGGGCACCTCCAGGGCTGGCGACTCCAAACCTCCCTGGGTAGCCCCTGCCAAGGCCTGGCCACCCTTTCCAGGCAGGAATTCCTCCTGGCTGCCCCCTCCTGTCTGGGAGTTGAGGTTTTGTTTCCACGTTACTGATTTTTCCTTGGATCTGGGGGAGAACCTGAGCTTACTTTGCTTGCCCCGTGGATTTCCATCCAACTCAACACCCAGTTCCAAAAATCAGAGCTTTCTGCAGAGTTCTCCGGAAAGATTTCTAACAAACATTCCTTGGAAAATAATGAAAGATCAACTCTTGGCAGAGGGAAGACTCTCCAGGTGGGCCAATTAACTTTAATAAGTTTTCTCCTCTTTTTACGTCGGTTTGAAAATACCTTGTGGGGGTTGGTTGGGAGCCTCCTGGAATTTTGGGAAAGGCTTTTGGCTTTTCCAGGCTGGCATGGCTTAGGGGAACTTAAGGAAAGATTTAGGACTTTATCTGACTTCAGATAAACAGATCCCATTTGCTGGTGACATCTTTTTAAGTGCTCTCCCTTCCTGGGAGCTCAGACAGGACTGAAATGGAAATTCCTGAATCCTCTTTTGTCCCTTGGCCAGTTCTTTGTAGCTTTTCTCCAGTACTTTTTTTTTTTTTTCCCCAGAAAGAAGTTCAATTTTATTTTTTAATTTGAGCCTCATTGTCAGGAACCAAACCATTTCCAGCAGGATATGTCAATCCTCTTCCTACTACAGGAAACAGCACTTTGGAGGGACTTAATTTGCTTTCAAGCTGTATCAGGTGTCTTCCTATAATTAGATTAATTTCCATGTATTCTTCTACACGTCTCTCATTTCCAGTGCATTCCTGAAGAAATTGCTTCTCTTTGGAATTCTAATGGAGTTTTGCTGTCCCTGGCAATGGCCAGGGAGCTGCTTGAGGAATGTTCTGCTCCCGGATTTCTGGGTATGAGCCCAGGAGTGCCCAGGTGGCCAAAACAGCCAAAACCATCCTGGATTGGATCGTAGCTTTTCTCCAGTACTGGAGCAGGGCAGGGATTGTCCCTCTGTGCTGGGCACTGAGAGGCCCCTCAGGGCTGTGTCCAGTTCTGGGCCTGCAGGAGAGGCCTGGAGGGGCTGGAGCGTGTCCAGGGAAGGGAACGGAGCTGGGAAGGGGCTGGGAAACTCCTGAGGGAGCTGGGGGGGCTCAGCCTGGAGCAGAGGAGGCTCAGGGGGGCCCTTCTGGCTCTGCACAAGTCCCTGACAGGAGGGGGCAGCCAGGGGGGATTTGGGATCTGCTCCCAGGGAACAGGGACAGGAGGAGAGGGAACGGCCTCAAATTGCACCAGGGGAGGCTCAGGTTGGAGATTGGGAAAGAAAATTTCCCTGGCAGAGTGGTGAGGCCTTGGAATGAGGTGCCCAGGGAGGTGGTGCAGTCCCTGTCTCTGGAAGTGTCCAGGAGGAGTCTGGATGTGGCCCCGGGGGACGTGGTTTGGGGTGGGGCTGGTGGGGCTGGGGTGGCGCTGGGTGATCCCGAAGGGCTCTTCCCACCCTGGTGATCCCGGGATCCTGGGATATTCCCTGCAGGGATTATGGAGCAGATCAGGTGCACCAATCCTGCAGCATTTCTTTACGGCTGCTCTCTCCTCCCTGCACACCCCGGGAGGTTTTCCTTGGATAATTTCATTTCATCTCCTGGCTGTCACCAGCTCAGGTCACTGCCACCCCACGCCTGCTCTGTGTTGTCCCAACAAATCCAGTTCGGCAAAGATTTTTCCCTCTAAAAGGTGACCAAAGTTGGCATGAAGGCTCCAAGTTCATCCCCTCCCTCTGGAGAGCCTCTTCCTCTGGATAATCCCTCTCCCTGTAAATTGGGAGTGTTGTTTTTCCCTGGCTTCCTACAACTTCCCATCTGTTGCGAGAGGCAGGTCCTCACTCTTGGGGTCGAGAAATCCATGGATTTATGTTCTGCAAACCACATTTCCCTTGCCTCATGGACCTTAAAACGGATGGAATCTCCGGATCTCCACTCTCCCTGTGACATGATAAAAGCAATTTATCTCCGTTCATATCAAATATATTTCCTGCTTTTTAGGTGCAGGAAAAATCACTTCTATTTCTACATCTGTTATGTTTATTGGTAGCTGTTGTTTAGCTCTTTACTGGCAGCTTTTATTTGGAGTTATATATTCCCAACAAGGAATTCTCTTCCTTCCGAGGGTCTTTCCCTGAAGGATCAGTAGGAGACAAAATATCTGATTTAAGGGAAAAAAAAGGGAGAGAATCTGAGGAAATAAGATGCCAAACCTAAAGTAAGGGAAGAGGGATGGTCAAATTTGATGGGTTTTGGTAAGAAAAAGGGAGAGATTTGAAATAAAGGAAAATAATGAAATATTTTCAGGAAAACACTTGATTAAAAAAATCAAGTGGCCTAATCAGGAAGAAGAAAATTCAAGAGAGAGTGAGGAAAAAAATTAATTTTACAAATAAATCCTCAGGTTATTCTTCAGCACTCTTATATTTTATTTCCTAAATTATCCATGAATTAATTGTGATAAAAAGGTAGAAACACAAGATATGTGTGTGTGGTGTCCACGTACTTTAGGCTGTGTGTTCCCACTATATCCTGAAGTCCCTTTTCCCATTCCCTGTCCCTGGATATCTGGAATTTAGAGTCTCACAGGCATGCAGGTATTGGGATTTCACTGGAATTCCTCCGTATTTTATAGGGACCTTCTATATCCCTGCAGGAAACCTGAGCCAGGGCAATTCCAGTCTGACCACGGATTTTGGATCGAAGGCCCAGGGAGCTCTGGAGATGAACACCCAGGAGCTGCTCTTTCCCAGCAGGGGCAATGATGGAGCTCGAGGCCGCGTTGTTAAATTCCCTAAATGAGCTCCTGCTGGTTTCCAGAAAGGTTTTGCTTCCTGGCCTGGGCAGCTGCACCTCGGGAAGGGGCAGGAATGTGCTCATGTGCCTTTGCAGTTTGGGCAGAAGCTGCCGAGTTTGTGAAACTCTGGAAAACATTTGGAGATGAAAGGCTGGGCCTGAGCTGTGTCAGCTCTAGGGACACAGAGCTGGGATCAGCTGCTTGCTCCAAAGGCAGCTGCCAGGATTTCCCTTCCTGGGATGTTCTGTCATTCTCAGGTTGTGAGAAACGTCCCCCTCATCCCCCTCACCCACAGCAGGGCTCAGGGTACGATCCGTGGGGAGCTGGTAGGACTTGAACACATCTCAGGATCCCTGAGGTTGGAAAAGCCCTCCCAGGAAAAGCCCATGGAGTCTTCCATGTAGGACTTCAAAGAACCTGGA
>WBMZ01011615.1:0-122310 GCA_013400975.1 Atrichornis clamosus | reverse complement strand
GCCGCGCTCCCGCAGCGTCGGCCGAGGCGGCCCCGGGGGGTCTCCGCAGCACCGCCGGCGCCGCTTCCCCGCCCGGGCGGCAGAGACGCCCCGGCCGCCGCGTGAGTCGGCGCTTTCGCTGTACGGGCCAGGCAGCTTCCTCGGAGGCGTTCAGGCGCTCCCCTCGCAGCCCGTGTCTCCCACGGCGGGTGCCGTTCCCAGCGCGTGGGCTCGCGCTGTCCTCTTGGACGCCTTCCAACAAAAAAAGAAATGAATGTTCATGGAATCATAGAATCTTAAGGGTTTGGAATAGACCTTAAAGATCGTCTAGTCCCAATCCACACTGCCATACACCTCCCACTAGACCAGGTTTTTCAGGACCTTATCCAACCTGGGCTTGAGCACTGCCAGGGTTAGAGCATCCACAACTTCCACAACCCAACTTCCCTGGGCAGGCTGTTCCTGTGTCACACCACCCTCTGAGTAAAGAATTTCTTCCTAATATGTAATTTTTCCCTCTTTAAGTTTGTACCCATCACTCTTTGTCCTGTCACTACAGTTCCTGGCAAGAGTCCCTCTCCAGCTTCCCTGTGGAAAGTTGATACATTTTCAAGTTACCATTTTAATTTTTTTGCACCACATATCTGCAAGTCCGGGCCTGTACATCACTTTTTTGTATTTCTCTTTCTCACATTATTCTTTAGGTTTTTCTTGTGGGAGTTTTTTTCATTTGTTTGTTTGTTTGTTTCCCAAACTGTGTAGTTTCAATAATGAAAAAAGCTCCAGTAAGATTCACAGTGCAAGTGATGCCTTTCATCTTGGAAGCACCCGCAGAAAGGGCACTCCCTCAACACGTTAAATGCCCCTTCAAAAGCCACCTTGCTTCCTGAAGAGCTCTGCATTTTTTTGTGGCTCCAAGTTATCGGAGACTGTGTGTTCAATGGGTGTTTTATCCCTTATTCCAGGCGGCTCCTGGAGACCAGCATTCCACAAAGAAAGGCAGTGCCTGATGAAAAGTGCACTGCACCTCAAAGACACAAAAATAATCCACACAAGGCGCATATCTACTGAAGAAATGAGTTGGCCTATTGAGAGGGGTGTGGATAGGCACATTCACATACCAATACCGTGAAACTGTCCAAGAAAAAAACATAAATCAAGAAAATCAAGCAGATGGTGACAGATGGTTCCTTTGTGGACAAATCTCATGTAAAACCACAGGAAATTAAGACAGAGTTGTTCCCTTTAATATTAAAAGTTTGGGTCTGCCTTTCCTCTTTAGTATTTCATGCTGCAAAAACAACCCCTGGCAAGACACCGTCCTTTGCAGAGGTTATAATTCTTTACTTTGTACTCTGCCCCAAAATAGTACAAAACTACAGACTTCAGAAGACAGATCTGATAGCAAGCAGCCCTGTTTGAAGCCTGGGAAGAGAGCTGGGGACCAGTAGAAATGACCCTACATGCGTGACCTCTGTGAGGATTCTGGGCTGTCACACACTGCGTGACTTTAGGCACGTCCCTTCCTCTCTTGTCAGCCTAATTTGCTTAGGTGGTACATTTTTGGGAGTCAGTGACATCCCCAATCTCAGCCAGGCCTTCTAGACACCAACTGGATAAAAGGTCTTGTGCTTGAGGGAGCTGTTGAAGCACCACTTACTCTTTCTCCAATTTGGTATCCTTGAGGGACAGAGAAAGTACAAGGATTCCTCATTCCTTTTTTAAAATTTCCTTTACTTTCACAGATCATCTAAATAAAAATACTCAGAGGAGAGTCCAAGAGATGAGACTTGAAAGATATCTCTCCATTCCAAACAATATGTATTCTTGGGCACCTATGACTTTCTGGTTAAATCAGTGACAGACCAAAGAATTATAATAGATCTTACTGAGTGGAGTTTATGCTTAGAACCTTACTAATGTGGGCTTTTCCCAGAAAAAAAACCCAACAAAACAAACCGAAAAACAAAAACCAAAAAACCAAAAAACCTTACATACAACAGCTTAAATTTAAACAAGCCCTTAAAATCTGCTCCGAGGCCATCCTGCAGACCAGTTCTTTACTCCTCTCAGGCAGCAGCCCTGTACAGATGCCTCGAGGTGATTTTGGTAATTTAGGAGGTGCCCTGCCCATACCCTTCCCACTAGCACTCTCCTAGTAGGGGCAAGAGAACAGGCACTACAACTGCTTTATAGGCGCTGCAGATCACAGCTGTCTTCTGATGTAAACTGAAATTGGTGGCAACTCAAAATTATGCCCTTGGCCACACTCTGACTGCTGAGGTGCATGGCCCTTCCCTCTTCCTCTGCTATAAGGAGGCAAGGCAGACAGCGGGGCTGTGTAATCCTGTACAGCTCAGAGTAGATTGCCAAAGGTTATGTGGAAATACCCTTCGACTGAACATCAAGAAGTCCATGTGCCCAAGCAAGTCAGGCAAGTAAGGACAGCAACAAGCACAGGCAAACTGGATGAGAGGCCAGCAAGGCAAGCAGGCAGCAGCAGGGCACATCCGCTGCATTGGAGATTGCTCTTTTTAATTATTTAGGTGGAGGAACTCATCTATGGTGCATAATAATAAGTGCATCCATAGGACATAACCATAGGAAAGAAACCAGCATGAATCTATGGTTTTTGCTTTTTTGCCTCTATTTTAGCAGTCCATTTAGAGGAAGGATCACACATTTTGTGTTGGTGAAGCAGTGGAGTACGGGAGGAGTCAGGAGTTCTGACTGCTTTGAGTCTTGCTACTTTGTGTATGCAGTCGAGTTGGTCAGCTTTTCTGCCTAGCGTTGTATTAATGAGGGTCAGCCCCTCTCTTTGACACACAGCTGTGCTGACCAAGAGATGTCAATTATCTTTTTAATTATTATTGTGATTACCATCTGTTTGAATCTACAATTATGACTGCAGAATGCCACAGTATTGGGCACAGCACAGTATAAGTACATATCATGTCCAGTCCTGAAAGGTTCATAGTGCTGGGTTTACTCAACTGTTGATATTTATATCACATTTGAATTATTATTTTTTTCCTGGGCTCCCATCTGTGAAGACCAAACACGAATGGAGGATCCAGCACAACTGGTAGAGATCATTTCGGGGTGATTGTGTGCTAAGCAAATGAATAAAAAGAGGTGCTGCACAATGACCCTGGTAGAAGTTGTACTACACAGGATGATAGGAGTAAAACCTACCAGGTTTGCAGAGGTGAAGTCATGTGTTTGAAATGCAGGGTGGTCAAATATAAAACAGAAAAAAGATCTTTCCTCTTTGGCACATACTAAGAAATGATGTTATGATAGTATTCATTTCACTTTTGAAGAGAACGGAAATGAGAGTTGTGGTCAGCAGCATTCGACTGGAACAAGGGACCCTGCAAAAGCGTAACCACAGGCTGAGTCTGGGATCTGCTTGCAGATAAACCCCAAGCAAATGTTACAGGCATACACATCTGAAAACAAATCTTTTCCTCATCCAGGGATCAAGCAAAAAGTGGAAATGCTATTCAAGAGGACTGCTAGCAACATAGCTTAAAATGCTGTTCTGGTTTTGGGGACTAATCCTGTACTCAGATGCACAAATCTTATTTCCATTAAGTCTCCTTTGCAGAACTGTCATTTGAATTTAGACACCCAGGTACGAACTCATTCATCCTCAGTACTTTGGCAATTTATGGGGGAAAATGATGAAGTACACAGCTGATATTTTACTCCTCATTTCAAAAATATGACATGACACAAGTAGAATCTGGCCGTGATGTATTCCCTTTGAGAAGAATTGTGCCAAGTATCTACAAGTAGACTGGGCTGCGGATTTAGCATTTCATGGGCATCACTACTAGTTGAAACCTGACTCTGTACTGAGATGTGCTTAATAGGAATAAAAGGTCTGTTATACTAAATCAGATTAGTAGTCCAGCCAATGTGATATCCTGTCCTCACCAGTGGCCAGCATAAAATGCTTCAGAGAGAGACACACAACCCCCATAGTGAACAATCACGTTATAATCATCTTATTTGCTAAGTTTCCACTGCTGCCGAGGCTTCCAGAGAATCTGATTTATGCCCTGAAGCACAAAACTTCATGTCCTTTATAGCCTTAATGGCAGCATAATCCATTGCTAACATGTGAGACAGATTGCCATTTTTCAGAAGAGCAGCACTCTCTCCCGACACTTGTTATTGCTGGGGTTGGAAGCCATTTCAAACCTACACCCCAGGACTGGCATTAAAAGCTTTCAGCCCAGCACTGTCCTCCAGTGTTTTCCCTTTGAGGCAGGCTGTGAACAGGAGCGTCTTCAGGAGAGGTAACACACCACCAGGAAATTTCTTTTATGGCAATTTCTGATTTTTCTCCAGATTTTCAGAGCAGCCTGAGAAGGTGAAAGGCTCCCAAAACAAAGGGTTTAATTCTCTGGGGTTTGGCCATGGGACAGATCAGGATTCTTTCCCTCTCTGGCAGCCACAGCAGCAAGATATCCAGGGCAGCAAGGAACACACCGGGTTACTCAACAGGATACTTTTAATACCTTTGTAGAAACACGTGGTCTTTTTTTTTTTTAATTCTTACGGAGCCAAGTTTGCATTTAACTTGGTGTGACTGAGTCACACTGAATTCAGACCCCTTACAAAGAAATCAGACGAAAAGCTGCACTGGAAATGAGGGCTGGATCCCACAGAGTGTTTGCTACCTGCTGTCTGCTCCCACGCACTGTTGGTTCCTTGCTCTGGCCTCTGGAAAAAAGGTCATATTTTGTGTCTTCAGATTTTTTTTGTTGTTGTTTTAATACTAAACTGACTCCTTTCCCCTTGGAAGAGCCTTAATTTTTGCCTGTTTGCTGCTTCTGTGTCAAGCCAAACCAGCATGTGGGTCCTATCAGCTTTTCCGTCAATGCCAGCAGGCTTCTGGGAATAGCATTCCTCAGGTCCTCACCTTTCTCTGAGCCAGCAGGAAGGCAACAGAAGGACCTCTGAGATTTTTAAGAGTTTACAATACACACTGCCAGGCAGAATCATGATTTATTTACTTACTTTTGAAGTTACTCATCAGACTGATCTAGATGGAAAATAAAAACACACAGCTATTTAAACCAACACACATTGTTCCTCTGAATGCCCGAAAATGCTTTAGGGATTTATTTCCCCCCCTCACATTTGCAATACCTGTGTACAAACATAAGATGATAGGAAACAACTGAGTGACACTGGGTGCCCGAGGTTATTCCTGACCTTCCTGACGCAGCTGAACCCGGCAGGAACCCTGCTCTGCCAATGTGATGAGTGTTGAAGAGATATGACATCGTGGTGTTAACAGTTGCTGATGTCATTAATTATGCCAGGTAACTCCTAAGAGCAGGGATAAAGATTGATAGAAGAGGGTACAAAGGTAGGATAAGGATAAGGAAAGAATAATGCGGATAAGAACAAGAAGTCCCCAAAACTATTTTAGAAAGTACTAAAATCATCACTGTTCTGGAGGTGGTTTAACTGTCCATACATCTAGGGATTAACAGGTACATTTGTCCAATTCATACAGAAAAATAACCCTGACAACAGTTAGAAGAAGTCCCTTATTTTGTAATAGATAAGAAACAGAAAGGGGAAGTTGTAGCAGAAAAGCATCCATCCTGGATCAGTTTCCTTACAACAAGGGGGAACTAGGGGAAGCATTGAAGTAATGCTCCAGCTCTGAACTTGAAACTTGAATTTAACAAAACATAGCAGTAAAGTGCTCTTTAATATCAGGAAATCAAATATCTGGGAATTAAAAGTCCTATACAACTGGTTGTAAGAGTTATGGTGGCAAAAAGTATTAAAATTTGCCAGAGAAGAGGGAGGTCAAAGATCATGAAAAGTGCCACATCAAATTAAATGACAGCACTGCAGAAAAAGGAACAAGAATTTGTGGCTTTGGGGAATTACTCTTGCAAAACTCAATGTTGCAAAAGAAATTGCCTAGAAAAAAACCCAAAGAAAAATGCGTAGTTAATATTCAAAAGACAACTGTATAATAGCACCAGGTATCAGCCTCAGACTGATCAAGGATGTAGAAGGAAAACAGCTTTGTAAAACTGTTGAAAATGAAAGCTAAAGCCCACACTGCTTGTTGGTGCTACCAGGATCCCAGCTATTGTTTCTGCCTTACAGGAGCCACTGCAGCCCAAGGCCCAGTGTAGCCTATTAGTTGCACAGAGCCAGAATCAGCAGGGACCCTGGGGTACCAACTGTGTTCTATCATCCCTCTGTCCTGCTGACTGCAGCAGGTTATTTTTTACACTATTAGGCAGCTAAGTTCTTTTTTTTTTTTTTTTTTTTACTGTAAGGGTCTCTAGTGGACAGCTAAACATTAGTGAGCTCCCACTATAGCTCACATTTACTGTTTATAAAATTAGTACTAAAAATACTAAATTGAAGTAAGAAGTCATCTTTGCTTCTTTGAATTTCATGTCTGTTATCTATATTACATTAGAACTATCCAGGTTTTTTTAAATTTAAGGACCTTCGTATGCCTGTAATTTCAGGCTGTTACCTATATGCATGTGTATACATACTTAAACATTTGTTTATAAGACTCTAAATCTATATGCACACATGCATAATAATTCTTTGAACACTTTTTAAATTAGCTGAAGCACTCAGATAGATTACACGTAATGCTGATTGTATACTTGAATTGAAACAAAAACCCATCTCAGAATTTGCAGAGGAGTTAATTGTTGTTTACAAAATTTATCTTAATATAACATTTTATTTGCCTTATTTTCTATAATTCATTAGTCTTTAGACCAGAAACAGTATCTGAATGAAACAGTGTCTAGAAATGCTATTTTTATTTGGCTAAAGAGATTGGTTGACCTGTGGTAACTGGTTACAGTTGTTGGGGAGACTCTCCATGAGCAGTGGTGCATTGTTTAAACATAATGGGACAATAGTCCCATGTCATCCATAGGATATGGAGACACCACAGTTTTGTGTTTCTTTTACTTTATTACTATACATGCAAGGCACAATCAACAAAGACTTCCTGAGGATGAATGTTGTCAGTATATGAAACACTGAATAACTGCTTTTTGTTTTGATGAATGGTCCCCTTTCTTTCAGATTTAAAGGGGAAAATACAGGGAAAAAAAAAGTAGCTCTGAGGAATGGAGTCTTGCAGATAGGAATTTTTTTTTAACAGACATTGGGCTGCGTTAAGTTCTTACAATAATTTATATGAGTTTGATTCCATTAATGTAACCTAAATGATAGCAGGCTTACCATATTGTAAGTTAGGGACTGGGCAAATTAATCGGAACCTGAATTCCGTGTTACTTCCAAGCTCACAGTCACCTGGGTCCTGGATGCTGCCAGTGTTGGGATTGATTTTTTGCTTCTCTGTTTTCACTTTTGCTCATCATGAGCACGAAACCCCAGAGGGCCTGATTTCATTCTAGCCTCCCTTTCTCATTCCAGTCCCAAGGCCCGTGTGGACAGTAATAGGTATTTGTGTTGCAGAGACGACTGCTCCCAAAATAGCCAGCACTACAAGCCTTCTAATTGGTTTACTGTCAGCAAAAGAGCAACGGAATCTCAAAGACTGAGTGGAAAGCTTTTACCACATTTGAGTTTGTTCTATGTATGTGTCATTGTTGTTAAAGAGCTTTATTAGTTTTTATTAATTTTAGTTGTATTAATTTATTAAAATTATTTTAATTAGAAATTAAATAAAAGGAAAATTTGTCAGACATCAGTCACTGTTCACTTATGTTGCATCTGTCATTGTCAGTGGGCTAGTGTCTTGAGTGCCAGCTGCAGGCACAACAGATAAATGAGGAGGAATAGTGGCAATTTTTGTTCATGCGCCAAAACTTAGGCCACATTTTCGGATTCCATTTATCATAACTCTAAGTGTGGGATACAACTCATCTAAATCTAGTGCTCTAAAAATATTGGATATTTTATCTAAGATGCTTTTCCAGCTTCCATCTGTCATCAGTGGAGCAAGGTACATCCACCACTTTGACCTCTTAGATAAGATTTTTAACTTCCTTCTATTGACCATTTTAAAAGCCTGCACAATTAGTTTAGACTAGATGTTTAATTTTTATACAGCTGAAGATAATCTTTGAGAACTGTCTCCAATCTCTCTCACTTCTCCCTACCAGCATGCTGTTTTCAGCTCCCCACACTTCTCAGTTGGACAGTTAACCATGATTTGATGTTGAGGGCTGTTCTGCACCAACCCACACAGGCTTTGGCATTGTGCATGCTCCAGAGTGCTGAGATGCAACACCAGGGAGGCTGCAAACATTTATGCAGGACCTTCAGCATGAAAGTTGTACCACCATGGCTGGAGTCAGTGGGCACAGGCTGAAGGAATTACCTAACAGCCAGCAGAACTGGTTACGTGCTTAAGCTGGCGCATAAACTTTGGCACAATCAAGGCTTAAATAATAATCACCTCGAGGCAACAAATTGTTCTTCTTTTGTTTCTTTTGCAGCACAAAACTTTCTGTTGTTACTTAATTAACTCGGTTTTCA
Source organism: Atrichornis clamosus (assembly GCA_013400975.1). Lineage (NCBI taxonomy): Eukaryota > Metazoa > Chordata > Aves > Passeriformes > Menuridae > Atrichornis > Atrichornis clamosus. The sequence goes on along the minus strand of WBMZ01011615.1, from coordinate 113,808 downwards.
ACCTGATGAATGATGAAGCAACTTTGGGAGCATTACAATCATGGCATCACTTGAAAGGCCTCAGTGCTCTCCCGAGAGAGGTGAGAATGCTATGGGCTCCCTGTTCTGCTAAAGGGGCTTCTTGGTGATCACAGTGTGTGCTCTGGAGTCTGCGACATCAGGTCCTTGGGCCGCAGCCTGGCTGCCATTAAACTGCGTGGGCAGAGTCCCATTACCCACGTGGGAGTTGCACCAGGTCTGAAAACCTTCCATTTTTCCAGAAAGATCCTTATATAGGACACCGAGGACACAGTGAGGGAGCTGATCGTTAAAAGCTTGTTGAAAGAGAACAAGAAGAGGGCATGAAAGCTTGGAGAAAATATACCTAGATCTCTCTTTCTTCATAGCTTTAGTATGGCCATGCAATGTGTGTCTGCTTCCTAGCTCACTGCTGCAGATTTCTTTGTAGATGCAGCAAGAGGCAGTTCTTAAACAGACTGGTTACACAGAATTTTAGAGCATTTCAAGAGTATTAAAAATGCCACCAAACAAAGATCTTGTTCACTTTCCCTGCCCTTTCTGTGAAAAATGACTGCAGTAGAAGTGAACTCCTGCTTCTCCTTATTTATGGAACACCTTTTCCCTTTTGTATGAAAAACTAATATTCCTGTGCTTTAGAAAGTGTGTAAGTGGCAGTTGAGAAAGCGGGTGAAAGCTGTGCATTAGAGTGGTGGAACAAGGCAAGTGCTGAAAAACAAAAAGCTATTCAGATTTTTTTTTTCCCTAAAAGAAAAGGAATGAAAACTCTCATCAGACTGAATTGTTCCACTCCTGATTACTGTGTGTAGCATGATGAAACAAAAAATGCATTTCCATTTTAGCTTTCGCAGGCAATACATGCCCGCAAACCTTTTGATAGAGAACTGATTTTCAAAGCAGCACATTTATGTAGGCTGTCAGTGATCCAGCAGAGCTCTCATGCTGCTTTGACTTTTCCACCTCCCAAGAGTATCAGACCTTTACAATTCTTTCTAGGATCCTAGCAAATTTAATAACATAGGCAAACTTCTCCACAGATTGATTTTGGATTTACAAGGCTCCTGGCTGTTTGCTTGCATAGCTGTAACCAACAGGCAGAAACCACACATCAGTCTTGAAAAAAACAACATCATTTACACAAAATAGATTTTACTCTTCAACCTCTTCACAACTGAGACTGGCAATGTATCACACTTGGCCATAAACATTTCTTCAGGAAGGAACTAGTCTCAAATAATCCAGTTTAAATAAGATCAGCAATACCATCTGGTGACTCTTAATCACATCCGAGTCTAGAATGTTGCAAATATGAGTCAGGTTAAAAAAGACATGAGAAAAACAGTGTGAGCAGGCAAGTGCAAGAGTATTAACTTAGGGTAGCTTGCAGCCTCTAGGATGGAGAAGAGCAATAAAGAGGAACATGTAGCAAAGCAATTCACAAACTCGGGGACTGAGGCAATACACTCTGGTTAAAATGCAGCCATTTACCAACACTACCCTGCCCATTCTTACGTCTGGTTTTTGCTTAGTCCTTATGTACCGCCCAGGTACTAATACAGGTACAGAGTTGAAAGATCAAGCAGAGTTGAGCATTATGTGCTTACCTCACTATTATGTGCATAGTCTCACCAGTACTACTCTGTCCCTGCCCTGCCTGGTGAGCCATGGCAGCAGCATGTGCCCTCCTGAATGCACACAAGAACCCATGACCCACCATTGGGTTTTCTGTATTTTCTATGCCCATGGCAATAATTTGTAGAATTTGAATTTTTTGTAGGTGAAGTGGTAAGGGTTTTTTCTCTTTTCCACATTTGTTTTTCCGTTTCTGCAGCTGAACCCTTAAATATACGTCAGCCTGTAGCAACTTGTATCGAGAGTAACAAGAGGCTGGGTGACACCTGTACTGGTGTGAAGAAACAATTTAAACAGTTTGGTTATGAATTCTTCTGCAAAGCAGTTTTTTTCCTTTGTTGCTGGCATGCATTGTTATATTCAGTTTCATTTCGCTATCTGCAATGCCATTCCACCTCCATAATAAGCATCCAAGTGATGCATCACAGGATTGCTGTATCAGGAAATGCTGGCAAATAAATGAACATGCTGATTTTTTGGCATTTAAGCCTTTTATTCAATCCTCTAATCTAAAGACAGGTGATTTCTTAAAATGGATTTACATGCTAGCAAATATAAATAAGCACCTAAAGTGACAGTAGAGATGAGATCTCTATAGACTTGGAAATTATTAGAAAAAAAAGATTTAAAAGGTGAGAGTAGTTTTCCCATTTAAAAATTATTTCCAATTAGCTTAACAGGATTTGATGCAATGTTTTACAGGTTGATGAACAAGTAGCTGAACAAATAGTTTGGCCAACATGTGTCTAATCTTGTTCTGAATATTTTGTTTGCTTTAAGCAGCTAGCAAAGCATGCATCTGTCTCCTCATCGCTGACCTCCATTCTCACACTCCTTCTTTTCCTTCTTCTGGCAACATATTTTTGCACATGCTTAATCCCAACACCACTAATCCCAGAATGTTTGTGTGTGGAAACCAAGTACAACCTTCAGTACTTTATTGGCCTGTGCTGACACACTCAGGGACACATCCCATAGGAATCCATCAACTCCTGGGAAAACACTCTATGCTGTGTGCTCTGTTCATGGGGCTGATTTCTACTGGCCAAGGGTGAGGAGACATCCTCTTCCTGAGGCCATAAGGAAGCCATCATGTCATGCAAGGTCACACCGTGACCGTGAAAATCAGGCTTAAGCACCTGCTCTGACAACAAAATTCAGGAAATTAGTGAACTATTCAGGTGGTCTGTTCTAAATGTCAAGCTCAAATGGTTAGTTTAAGTCCATCTTAGATGTTTCAGCATGGTTTCTGCTTGAAAGGTCTGTAGAGTGGCAGGTCTGGGTGCAGATCTGGGTTTTTTCTCACGTTTTTGGACTAAGACTTGTCTTTGCAGCTGTGGACAACAGGGACTCTGAAACACCCCTTGCCCTTTTCTTACACAGTAGGTGACCAGATCTGTCAGAAGTCCCATGGGGATAGACTCTTCCCATTTGTGACCTTGGCTCACTATCAGAATTTGTGTTAGGTGATGGATGCTCTTGTCATTTATTGATCACTTAAATCCTTCTGAGAGAGTCTGAGCATCCACTTGCTCCTGCTGAGAAGAGCAGCTCTTCAGCTCTTCTACAGCCAAAGAAAAGTACTGATCAGAGAGGTGAACATAGAAAATTACGTATACCAAAATATATATTTATAGAAATATATATGTGTGTGCAGGAGTAAAGCCAGTTGTTTCTTTTTCCCTTATCTTTTGCCTGCGAGTGCTATTACCTGGTGCTTGGCCCTCTGGACATTTTGTGTGGTTGTAGAATTAATTGGCATGTTTGATGCGGTCTTCTAGTGATGGGCATCTGGGGTGTTTTTGTTAAGAGTTAGTTTTGTGGGTACTCTCACTCGTACAGAATAAGATATAGATGTGCAAATAAAGCAGAGAAAGATACAGTTACCTTTATGATTAATTTGATTGACAAAGTATGGGAATAGAGAGTTCCTTTGTCCTTGTATAGGACAGGTTTGTTGTTCTTCAAGCACTTTTGTGAGCAAATGAATATGTTAAATTAGGTCCTGTAGAGACTTGTTGGCAAGTGGCATAAGGAAGCTTGTGTCCAGCTCTGCAGGGACAGCTTCTTTTGTTAATCTACCAAAGTAAGTATTGGTTAGACTTGTTTCATGAGCAAATGTCAGAGGACAAGCCAAGAGCCCTATTCCTTTGCCCTCCTGCTCTCAGGTCTGTGACCACCCTCTCTTCCCTGAGGGGGAATAAGAATTCTGTGTTCTGAGGCATAAGTACAAACCTCTTCTGACATATAAACCTGTCTCAGATCAAACACCTCCCTTGGAAAATACTGACACACTAGGAAAAAAATAAAAACAAGCCAGAAGAAAACTCCATCTGTTAGTTTCTTGACTGGTTTCATGTTTGTTTCAAGCATGCTGGGCGAGAAAACCCACCCCAACATCATAATCATGTGGAGAAAAAATATCAGTTCCCCACCTCACACAGAAATCTTCTACAGCAGCTTTAAGCACTTCAGAGTGGATTCCCCTCAAAGCTATCCAAAAAGTTAGTGTTTACCTTAAGATTCAAACGAACTACAAAAAAAGGCAGGAGAAGAGGGCAAGTCATCCCATCTACGCTGGCAGCTGTCTTTAGAGGGCTGAACCATATTTTGGCAACACATCTCTCATCTGACCGGACAGACAGCCAACATGGCTGGCTTAGTTTAGATGCCTGATTCCTGAAAAGCTAAATTTAGGTGGTGGGAATCCCAAACCTAAATTTTCAATCTTAAGACAAAGTGAGTGGCTGTGGGTCCCCCAACAGAGTTTATGTTCCCTTTCCAAAAATCCAAGCACTTCATGTCATGCCAGATCAATTGTAAAGAGTGGTTGCTTCTCAGCTGAGATGTGGGTACCGTGGTATTCCTGCTGCCAGAACATTCCTGCTTTGCTGATAAAGCAAAAAAAGTAAAATAAGCCCTCCACCTGCATGCTGAGCAGTGAGGAGCCTCAGGCTGAGAACAACAGAGTGCTCAAGTGGTTTTGACCAGCACATCTGAATAAAACAGCCCTCATAATATTTGAACAACAAAACACTTTACTGCTCTTAGAACAACAAACCACTTTGCACACAGTAGCAAAGCGAGATATTACTGTTGCTAGAGCACAGTGATATCTCAACAAGGGATCCATGACTAACCTTTCCAGCATTAATCACTGGAAATGCTCACAGTACCAATAAGCTTTTACTTGTACATTGTGAAAGTAATGGTCTCACCTATACACAGCGAAGTCAGAGAGAAGGCAATGGCACAGAGCCCCAGGTAGCTTGTATTTTCTGTATAGCGAAATCTGGCAGTGTCTCCTTATACAGGAGCTAAAATACTCTGCTAGAAAACAAAAACAGTAAGAAACACTCAAAAGCCACTGCTGGTACCATTGTATTTACTGCTTCTCACTTTGAAACCAGAAAGTACTCGTTCCTTTTAAAAATCTAAACACACAGAAAGCAGAAAATGTAATCACTTAATTTTGTAACAAGACTCAGGCGCAGGAACCCATGAGGATTTTCTTCCCAATGTTGAACTTCACATCTCACACCTAGTGAAGCCACATGCTGGCTTTGGCTCCCAGCGCTGTCCCCAAATACCTTCCGGCTCAGAGAGGAGGAAGCCTTCTCTGGTTACCTTCAGCCTTGTCCTTGGAGTGCAGGAAGAGAGGGAAAGGACAAATCTGTGTTGGCATCAGGAAAAGACTATTGCCTGAGCCCCTTGCTAGAAAGTGAGTGCACAGCATTGCAAATGAAGCTGGGGTTACCTTTAGCCAAAATGTAAATGTGTGCAAAACCATTCCTCTCTCTGGAGACTGCAGCAGAAAGTCCATTGCTGTTCCTGTGCTCCTTCAGGGATGCTCTATAAAACAGAGAAGACAACATTAGACAGAGTAAATATTGCCAGTCCCACTCATCACTGCACAATGAAAATCATCAGTTTCTACTCATGGATGAAACAAAACTCTCATGGATTTGATGAAGAGAGAAGAAAGAAAAAGAAGCAGTACCCAGAAACAGATGTCTGTAGACACAATGCTTCTGGTGATGTGATCACAGCGCTGCTCTCCTCCCTGGTTATTTCCAGAGCACACAAAGTTCTACTGCAGCCAGCTCAAAGAATGGTTATCTGTATATGGATGGACTTATTAGTGTGCCAGTCTGCACACTTACAGTCATGAGCCCAGACACCCTCATCTTTCCCCTAATTCCTCACAATACATCAGTGACAGGGAGTGGAGAAACAACTACTTTCAGAAGAATAACTGGCCTAAACCCAAAGGTGAATGCTGGTTTAATGTGAGCACTATTTCACACACAGTGAGGAAGAAAATGATCCTAAAGACCTACAAAATACCTGGTGCAGTAATCTCAGTTGCTGCAAGCATGTTTTGGAGTGACTCCTTGCCTTGTCAGAGCTGAGCCTTGTTCAGGAAAACAAATTACTTTTCTATTCCAGCAGCATTCCACCCCGATGCCAACACCTTTGCAGAGAAGTGCTCCTCTCTTGACTTGTATCTTTGCATGTGGGACAGCTTGTGCATAGAGGCAAAGAATAAGGCCACGAGGCAGAAAAACATCAATGTACTGAAGTGTTGCATGAGAGCACCCAGTGCGGGGTTGCTCCGTTACCCATACAAAGGAGGTTCCAGGCTGTCCTGGCTGCCAGAGCCAGGCAGAGTAGCCAGAACAAGGGCAAGGAAGGGGTTCAGAGCAAAGCAAGGATAAAAGTAAGCTTCAGCCGTGCAAACAGAAGCAAGAAACTCTTTGCTGAAAGTCATTTCCCTTCTGTCAGCATCACTAGCTCCTGACATGTCACCATATGCCTCGTTTGCAATGCTGGGGAAGGGAAGCTGGTGGAGGTGATTTCCTTACAGTTCTGGATCCTTTCAAGCCTGAACAAAAGACTTACTACTTCTGACATTGAATTCCTGTGTCTGATGAACCCCTGGCTTCTCTAACTTGAATAAGTAGTTTAATTCATAGCAGAGCTGATTTTAGTTGGTGGTGTTGAAGTGTTGTCATCACAGCATCATTCAACACAGGATGGGAAGGTGACCAGGAAAACCTGAAATTAATAGTGCTTTCATATGACCTTCCTGGAAGAGTATGAACAAAAAAAAGCCGTAACTGTAGAGGAAAAATTGCAATGTCTCTATGGAAAGGACTCATGCTGCCATTTGCTCTCTGGATCATTATATTTCCACCACCACCACCCCTTTACCGTAAGACAGGAACTTTTCAGAAACCACTTCTCCATTGACATTTCACCTCTGTTTCATTGGCTCAGACAACTTGAAGTGACATGGGTAACATTTAGTCAAAGAAAACAGCCTGAATCAGAACAAACATTCTCTTTTCTGACAGAACACTTAAAAGCAAACCAACAAAAATGTATATGAAATACATGGTTAGTATCATGATATATTCTTAATTTTGTTGGGCTGCTACATTACGGGGATTGCAAAAGGAGACATTATATAAATCCTGTGTGAACATATGGCATTTTTTTCCCTTCAGAGATTGCAGGCTGAATCTACGCAATCCTGTTAACAAAATGAGCCTTGTCATTTGAGGAGTAGTGCTTAATGACAGTTGTCAGTCATCACGAGGTACCACACTCAAGGGACATCTTAATATGCCTGTGACAGACAGATTAGATATTGTCTGGAAAGGGCTGTGCGACAGCCATAAGAAAGCCTAGCGAAGAGGAAATGAGGATTTAAAAAAGAGAGCGAGGAAATCAGGTACAGTTTTTCTATCCCCTGGTCTCTGGAGCAGATGATTCTTCTGCTCAGGTATGAGCTGTGTGTGTCTGAAGCTAATGGCTGAATGGAAGATGGCTGCTGCTGTGGTTTAACTTCAGTCATCCAGAATCGCAGCCTTGTTGTAATCAGACCTGGGCAGATGGAAACCCTCTCTTTCCTCCAGTAATTTACCATATAATAGGTTTTCCTTCCCATTCTTCATAGTCTTTTACACTGACGGCAAATGTAATCAGCACAGCTATGCCTGAGGCAGAAAGAGACCGAAATCATTTGGTTGTTGTGGCTTTCATTGCCAGCAGTAGGAGGTACAGGAGGGATGCTGCTGCCTGTCCTTGTACCCTGGAGGGGACCTGTTCAATGCCAGCAGAGGTCAGGAGCTCGCACAGGACCCTGCTCCCACTGCCAGGCTCCTGCTGCCAGAGACCCTGAAGGCAGCCCCACGGCTCCCAGCTCAGGTATGCGGGCAGGGAGTGCCTCCCACACAGCTCTCTGCGTCACTCGTCCCTGTAAATTGGCCACGTGGAAACCAAAGAGATGCAGGGGTCAACTCAGGAGTCTATGCACACACTGCTCTCACAAAGACGTGCTCTATATCCACGAGTGACCAGAGACTGAGCCTATCAACCAGAGAAAAGGCTTTTCATGCATTTCTAGTGAGAGCCACAAGGTCATTCAACATGGGTACGGGCAGCAGGAGATGGGATTTGGAGCCTCTGCTGCAAAAGTCCTTCATCTTTTTTTCAGCCAAGGGTCAAAAGAGACTGCAGAGTGAGAAAGACAAATGGGACACCAGCCCCAGGAGACCTGATGCAGGCGGCCAGTGGAGGCTGCCGAGACAGCAGGTTGTAGCACACGTAATGCTGCTCACATAAAGCTGAGCACTGAAACTGCAGCCCTGTGGGGCCTGTAAAACTGCTCCCTGCTGCCTTGCTGGGACAGCAATGATGATGAATTACACCAGCTTCACTCTGCAGGATGCCCGGCCCCAGAAACACTGCCTGCTCCCTGCTCCTGGATACTGCTGATATCTCAGGAGACTGCAGCCAGCATCTCCCACAGGGAGCTGCTCGCCAGGGACCAGCCCTCTGCTTACAGTAGCTCTCTTCTCTTGTGAAGTCAGGAAACTCCATGAGGATTCATAAGGTGCAACACACCTGATTTAATATCTTCAGTCTTGATCTTCATGTCTGGAAAAGCAGATATGAACAGACATACCACAGAACACTAAAAATTGTATAAAAAGAAAGTAAATAAGTGACCTTGAATTGTGAAGGAAGCAAGAGAAAATACAGGGTTTAAAGTTAATTAGCCCTTGAACTGTCAAGCCCAATTATTTCCAGCAGGCTCTGACATTTGGAAGATTAATTAGGGAGTTCGTTGTCATGTCTCACAAAGGACCACCATTATGCCAGAGAAAATCTACCTGCTTTCTGCTCACATTGTCTTGAAATTTTGCAAAAAACTAACTGGGGAGGTTTGATAAAAGCTTTCTGATTATTATATTAATTTTGAGGAATGCACTCTATTTATATGCTGAAATAAATCTGGCTGCTTTGAAGGGACCGTTTAACTCATTGGATGATGATTTTAAATACTTGTAGCTCCTGGGCAAAAGGTCTTTATATTCTTCTGCTTCTTTCACAACACTCATATTGCATCCAGCATAGATTATGCTGTAGTGCTGCACCCAGTATATGTCAATTATTTGGCACATTTGCTCCCAAACAGATCCATGCATGTTATTGTGTGCCTGTCACTGAAATCAGCCTCCTAAATGATTTCCGAGCAGCAGAAATGCAACTTCACAAATTTGAGTCAGCAACAGCCTCCTGCAGGAGCAAAAGTAAGCCATCCCTGGGCTGAACTGGTGAGGGCATAGCTGGCAGAGGAGGGGATGGGATTCTTACATTCTTCTAGGGAGTTCATGGGTCTGGTCCAGTTTTGGTGCCCTCAGTTCAAAAGACACATTGGAAAATGGGAGAGGATGCAGTGGATGGCTATGATGGTGCTTAGCGAGTTGGAAAATCCAATCCAAGAGCATGTTTTCAAGCAAAAGTCACACCAGGTAATCCCCAGAAGCTCCTTCCAACCTGTCCTTTTCTGGTATGATATGTTTTTTAACCCTTTGTTCTTCCCTGGATGGACCAGCTCCCTGCAGAGCTGGAGTGAGAGGCCATGTGCTGAGCTTTCTTCTCACCAGTGCAGTGAGGTCTGCAGAAGTGAACCAGAATTCTACCTGCAAGCCTGTCCATGTCATACCATTTAAAATGTTGTTCTAAGTGTCTTAGCAGATAAAAAAACATCCCTGGCTCACAACAAATGAAGTTTGAAGTTTTGACATAGTGAATCATGGATAGGGTCCTTCAGAAAAATTGGAACAGCAAAAAAACAAAAGAAAGGAAAAGGAAATGAAATCCCATTTTAGACGCAAAAATGGTTTCTGGCTTACAGCCATATGGATATTTTTAACATGTCCATCAATACAGTCTCTGTGCACAGCAACTGACTGATCTGTGACTCTCTATTCATGCTTCCATCTCTCCCCCAGTGACCAGAGGGTGTCTTTAAAAGAATTATTTGGTCATAACTATTTTTATTTTCCTTTATCATCAGGAGATACTTACTGTGTGAAAGCTGAGCTGTAGAGAGATGGGACCTCTTGCCAAAGAGGTGGTAGAGTCCCATCTCTGGTAACATTCAAGGTCAGGTTGGATGGGGCTCTGAGCAACCTGATCTAGTTGAAGGTGTCCCCGCTCAGTGCAGGGGGGGTTTGGAGTAGATGACGTTTAAAGGTCACTTCCAGCTCAAACTGTTCTATGACAGTCTAGGGGTGTGGTTATTTCTGTGGTCCTTTTGATGCCATTGGGAGGGGGTTTCCGTGGCCATGGCAGAGCTGTGTGCAGCAGCCTGTCTCCTGCACAGGCCCTCTCAGCCCAGCACAGTGAACTCAGGAGCTGCTGGGGAACGTGCTGCCAAATCCTTGCCACCAAGCTGAGAGTCACCAATAAGCTCTCTGATCTCATCCAGCAGAGGTACATGCCTACATGCCAGCAGCTGCAAGGCAAGGTCCTGAGGAGGTTAAGGCTAGGACTCATCCTAGTCACCTCCAGCCATCTCAAAATTAGGCAGCTAAGCAAAGCTGAGAACTTCTTTTTTAAAATACTCTTTTTAGTAGTTTCTCCCAAAGAGCACTTCATCTAATCCCAAAATGGGTGGGATGACTCACCCTCCATCAGTTGTAAGGAGAACCAGTGGTATTTGTAGGGCCTGGCCCCAGAGCTCAGGGGCTGACCCTCACTCAGATTTTCTGTCTCTGGGAGTTGGACTTGAACTTTTAAAACCCCAGAAACAGAAGTGCTTTGCTCTCCTAGTGACCTGTTCAAGGTTACAGGGTTGGCAACCAGACCAGGAAATTATGTGCTGCAGCCACAAGCCTGTTTTTTTCTTACATGCTTTTCTAACCATTTTCAAACCTACCAGGAAAAGATCAGGGGAAAAAAAAAAAAAAAAAAAGCACCTGAAATTCCAAATGCCTTCTAATCTTCTGTACCATCAATGCTGTGGTCATAAATACCCACTGGAACCAACCCAAGGATGGCTTTCCATTTCATCTTTCCAGGTCTATTCTTTTAAAAGCCAAGAGAAAAACAAGTTCACCTACAGACAACAGTTAATCATTAATGGTACGTGCAAAACATAACATGCTTGACCCTTTGACGTGGTAGAAGCAGCATGTAAGTGGAGATGACAGGATATATTGGCTTACGCTTCTCCCAGACAAATCTGCCTTGCTGTGGGAAGCAAGGAATTGAAATCTTTATCAACTGAGCTTAGTAAGGATGTTGCTTTTGAAAGGGAGCAATTGGTTATTTCAAGGCTGCTAGCTTGTAGTCACTTCAGTAATTCTGCCTTATAAATGCAAAGTCATCCATGCTTTGTGGTTGATGTCCAGCATCTAATGGGGAAGTGCTTAGTCAGCCTTATTTTGCTGACTCACTGGCTCATATTTTGGAGGTATAGCCCGTCTTCCCTGGGCAGTGCTTTGCAGGGTGAAATGTAGGAGCTGGCAGGCAAGCAGGCTGGCATCAGCATCCAGCATGTTTCTCTGTCACCTCACAGACACTCAGAGGTGCTGCATAAGAGAGGTGTTCCTGGGTCCTTTTGGAGTCTGGCCCAAGGTATTGAGTACCCTCAGCTCCTCAGGTCAGGAGGATGTAAGGATGCTCGGCAAATTGCACATCCAGCCTTTTATTTCCCAGGAATAAATGGGACAGCATTCCTTTATTAGTTTTTGCATGAATAGACCTCTAGAGAAAATCAGTATTTATAAATCTATAAATTTATTTTGTAAATTTACCCAAGTGCTTTGCAGATCTGGGCTCAACAGCACCTAAAAAAAAGAAAAAAAAATCAAAAATTAAACAGGAAAAAAAAAAGAAAAGCAGCCGTTTTGCCTGGTTTCCCTGGCCAGGGCGTTGAGAGTGGCGATGCCATCTGCTGGCGAGAGAAAGCCGGGTCCCCTCCCGTCCCCGCAGCTTGTAATGCACAGCCTTTGGTGTCACTGTGATGGTTTTTAACAATGGGCTGCGCAGCCGTGGCACCGGGTGGGTGTCCCAGTGCGAGGCTGAAGAGTGGGATGCTCAGCCGACTGTGTCACGGGTCATCCCAATGGGAATGACTGATCCCCCGGGAAGCAGAGGTCTGTACGCGTGCTGTCACAAAGTGTAAGAGGCTACACGGTGTGTATGTGTTTGGGGGGAAAGGGCAGGTGCTGAGCAGGAGGATGTTCTCTCTGCTCAAGCAGTTCTATAGACACTGTGGGGACACGTGCCCGATTTCTCCCTCTGTCACAGGCCCTCTGTGAGCCCCTAACACACATCTTTGCATCAATAGCATCTGAAGTCCCCCTTGGTAATGCAGAAACAATCACCAAGGAGTGATACAAAGAGAAACTCAGATACAAGCCTGGAAGAAGGGACTGAAAATTATGATCCTCCTGCCCACTCAGCATAGTAGCCATGCTACTCTTCTCCCCGCTCCTGTGTCTGGCTGTCTTAGCAGAGGGAAGCAATTTCAACAGCCACATGGGCCCTTCCCTGACCTTACATAACATGTCTGACCAGGTGAGGAATGCCTCTGAGATGTTTATTCCTGCACAGGAGCTTATTCCTGCACAGCTGCACCATCCATGCTGGCAGGAAACGTGGACAGCATGTCTGTGCTGGGGCCCCTCCTGTCCCAAAATGTGGGTACACCTCCTCCTCCAGTCTCCCAGGGAACACAGGAACCATACAATGTACTCTCTGGCCACCAGATCATTTTGGCCAGAGGCAGCCTGTGCTGCCTAGGAGTTCACGTGCTGGTGCATTATTTGACCAAACACACACATAGAGCCAGAGCTGGGACAGAACATACATCTGTTCCACCTCTCATCTTGCCCTGGTTGTGCTTGGTTGTGCTTCTCTCCAAAATGTTTTGACCAGACTGTGTTGCTAAACACATGGGGGAGGTGGAAGAGATAGGCTTGGGAAGGCAAATACAGTCATTCCAGAGCTAAGGAAGATTTGACCCTATTCAGTTTGCATCGCACCTTGGCACGTAGAGTCTTCCCCAAGACTGTGTGATGCACTGTGTGATGCCTCACCCTGTAGCTGAGGGGTGAGGCACACTCTGGCACAGTAAATGTGTGGCAGCTTCTTATTCAGAGCAAACAGTTCTGAAAGCAAAATTGGATGGTAAAATGCATATAGAAAATCTATAGCTAAGCTGCCAGTCCCCAGACAAGGCTAGGAACTCTTGAGAGGGTTATCCAGGGGGCCCCATCTATGGCGGAAGCTGAAAAAATAATCCTGGGTCATTCTCCCAGTCTTCTTGGAAGTGACCTTCACCTTGAAGGAGTGCTTTGTGGTGAACACCACAGAGCTGAATGAGAGGGAAGGAAAGAGTGCGGTGGCAGAGTCACAGGAGGAGGCAGCCCCTTGCAGCCGGGGGCCTCAGTGCCAGCATGCCCTTCTCCTGGGTCATAAATGGAAGAGCAGGGGGTCTGGAGCTCGAAGGACCATCACGGGACTCCAGCACAGGGCAGAGGGCAGGCACCCACTGAGTGACTCCCACACGCTGTGCCAGGTGCCTAAACTCTCACAGCAAGGCAATGTGTGCCCCTGCACACCAGCCTGCTGCTGTTCACATCGGTGTCGAGACAGCTTGAGTTCTCTGAGCTCCTGGAGCCCCGAGAGCTGAACATCTGCTTCTGCCCTTGCCAGCACCCTCCCAGGATCAGGGTGGCACGGAGGAAAGGGAAGAGAAAAGAGATGCTTCATTCCTGGGCAGAGACTGGCTGTTCTCAAGAGGAAGCATAAAAAGTAGTTTCTGATTTAAAATATCCTCAAACAATTTTCTACTGCCCTTTCTCATTGGTGTGGCCATGATTAATGACAACAGGCTCCTGCCTGGCACCTGGAATAGCTGCTCAGAAGAATGAGAGGGAGTGTGTCAGCTGGAGACAGCTTCTTCCAGGGCAGCCAGGCTATGGCTTGGGCACTTGATGAAGACAATCACTTAAGCGTTCTGTGAAACATCAGCATCTCAGCTGTGACCTCTTCAAAGAGCTGTATTAGGACTGGAGTGTGGTGACAGCCAGGCTGCTCCACTGCCATATATGCATCATTGGAGCTGGGAGAGCAGGTCAGCAGCTCCAGAGACCACTATCAGTACAGCTGGCTGTTAATTTTGATGGAAAGATACCCTGCATAAAGTCACAAGATAGAAAACAGGGGCAGGAGAGGGGGCATAAACTGTTTAATTGCTTGCATAACTCAGCTGAGGAAGCTGCAAAGAAGAACTTGCCATTCTTGGCCGTTTGCCCCAAGGCTGTGTGCAGCTGGGGAAAGAAGAAGTGAAAGGAAGAACCTCCCACTTGGGTACCAGAGGGAAGCATGGTGCTGCTAGAATGCAAAGGCTGGGTCTGCAATAACCAGGCCAAAAACGTACAGAGAATGTAGCAGCTCTGAGGCAGCCCTGCCTAAATGTACATGCAGTGGGAACATGGAGTGCCAAGGGGATCTGAGCTCATTGCCCTTCTAGCCTGCACTCTGACCCTGGGCAAGTCTCTTCACCTCTGTGCTCTGTGTCGGTCTGCTCAGATTTCAAAACCTCCAGGCTCTCCCCACGCATTTGACTTAGTGCCTAGCACTGCTGCAATTCCTCTAATAATAAACTGGTGGTGAGGCCTTTTGCAAGGTCCGTCAGCCCTGAGTGAGCAAGGCAAGCCCCTTATAAACTCACTCTCCTTGAAATGTTTGGTTTTGTACACTCTCCTTGAAATGTCTTGTTTGTACAGCTCTTTCTGTGAAGTAACTCCTCATTGTGGCATCAGAGGCCCAAAAAATCTGACTCCAGATTCAGGAGCTCCAGAAAGTTTATCCCTCAAATCCTGAAGATCTACTTGATCATGTCGAAGACAGGCCATGTTTCTTTGCTAGAGGTAAGCTGATTGCTGAAGAAAAGTCAAATCTAAGTTGCTATTTAGTTCCCATTAACTTAATTCCTCAGTGTTTTATCAGCTATTTTCTTCTTTGTCATCCTCCTATAGTTTGTATAAATGAATGTCTGAACGGACTCTTGCTCACTTTTGATTAATGTTCATTCCCTGTGCTTATTACCTGCCCTCATCTCACCCATTTTCTGAATGGTTCTGAGTTCATTTAAAAGAAAACACAGTATGTTATTTGGTTATGGTGGGTTGACCCTGGCTGGATGCCAGGTGGCCACCAAAGCCATTCTATCATTCCCCTCCTCAGCTGGGCAGGGGAGAGAAAAAGTAATGAAAGGCTTGTGGGTTGAGGTAAGGGCAGGGAGACATCACACACCAATTACTGTCATGGACAAAACGGGCTTGACTTGGGGAAATTAGTTGGATTTATTATCAATCAAATCAGAGTAGGATAATGAGAAATAAATCCAAACCTTGAAACAGCTTCCCCCCCACACTTCCCTTCTTCCTAGGCTCAATGTTGCTTCCAAATTCTCTACCTCCTCCCCGCCAGCAACACAGGGGGTCAGGGAATGGGGACTGTGCTCAATTCATCACAGTGGTCTCTGCTGTTCCTTCCTCCTCAGGGGGAGTGCTCTTCACACTCCTCCCCTGCTCCAGTGGGGGGCCCCTCCCACAGGAGACAGTCTTCCAGGGACTTCTCCAATGTGGGTCCTTCCCACGGGCTGCAGTTCTTCACAAACTGATACAGCATGGGTCACTTCCACGGGGGCAATCCTTCAGGAACAGGCTGCTCCAGCGTGGGTCCCCATGGGGTCAAGGTCCTGCCAACAAACCTGTTCCAGCGTGTGCACCTCTCTCCACGGGGCCACAGGTCTTGCCAGGAACCTGCTCCAGCATGGGCATTCCACAGGGTCACAGCCTCCCTTGGGCTTCTACCTGCTTTGGTGTGGGATCCTCCATGGGCTGCAGATGGATATCTGCTTCCCCAGGGACTTCCATAGGCTGCAGGGGAATCTCTACTCCTGGAGCACCTGGAACACCTCCTCGCCCTCCTTCACTGACCTAGGTGACTGCAGGTCTGTTCCTCTTACATATTCTCACTCCTACCTGGTTGCAATTGCTGTTGTGCAGCTTTTTTCCACCATTTCCTTAACCTGTTATCCCAGAGGCACTCCCACTCTCACCGGCAGATTTGGCCTCAGCCAGCGGCAGGTCCATCTTGAACAATGGGGCATCTTCTCAGGGAAGCCCTGTAGCCCTCCTCTGTAGCCATGCAAGTTTGATACATCAGTTTATAAATGCATCTAGTGGTATATAATCGTTCTGGATGCAAGTAATGACTCTTAACATCACTTCATGAGCAGATGAAGCATCTTTTGCTGGCACACTGCAAAAGGTGTTACCCTGCCTAACACAGGTTCCTGTGTGCAGCGCACTGCTCTTGGAGGAGGCACTGGCTGTCCTGAGACCTGCTCCTTCCACCTGGGCAGAGCCTGGTGGGCTCCAGCAGGTGAGCTCCCGCAGCTCTGGTGGACTCTTTCCCAGCAGACCTGCCTATCTCCCCGCAGGTGCTGCCATGCTCCGAGGCTAGAGCAGCCCTCAAAGCTCAGAGCAAACCCCAGCACTGCCATACAGTCAAAAACCAACCAACTCCAGTCATCCAAACCTCGTGGAAGATGTGGAAAATCCTGGCATGGCCAACCTCCCCAGGACTTTTTTCTTTCTAACCCAACAATCATGTCGCAAATGTCAGTGAGGCTATCCCAGCTCTGAGAAAC
Organism: Atrichornis clamosus; assembly: GCA_013400975.1. Lineage (NCBI taxonomy): Eukaryota > Metazoa > Chordata > Aves > Passeriformes > Menuridae > Atrichornis > Atrichornis clamosus. Next base: position 97,127 of record WBMZ01011615.1, on the reverse strand, counting down.
CCCTCGTGAGTGGGAAGGACAAATGAATATTTACTTTCCTCCAGAGACAAAAATTATCAGCAGAGATGGATATAGCTGAATTGACACCAACATACCATTCTTGCTACTGTTAACCAGGGAATAAATGGGGTCACTGCAGTCTCTTCCAATAGCTGTATCTGGGGCACCAGAAATCCTAGGGCCAGTGTGAGCAGGCTACCAGACCTTCATACCAGTTGTCAGTATAAAACCAGAATTAACTTGAGGAAAGTTAGAGGAAAGATTTTGGCGGGGGGGGGCAGGACACTCCTCTCTCTGGGAGTCTGCTGGCCTGGAGGTGTCCAGCAGCCCCCACCAGGGCTCCAGGCTGATCTCTGGGGTCTCTGGGTCCTTGCTGCGTTCCTGCTGCTCTTCCTCTACCCACACCCTCGGCACCTGCAGGGGTTGCATGGCTTGCTGGGATTTGCCACATGCAACATCTCTGGCTGCCGCTTCTTCTGGGCTTTGTCCTCGCTTGCTCCTGGTTGTTAATGAGACCAGCACGGCTTCCAGTGTTGCAAACTGCCCAGCCCTTGCTGTGCTACATTATTTTCACCCATGACACTCATGTCTTGTTAGGGTAGACGTGTGACTGGAGTGCAATTTCCAGGCCTAATTCTTCTGGGTTTCTTCCTCTCCATGAAAAGAGATCAATCCATTTTATTGTCTGATGGATGTTGCAGCTATCATCAGTATCCAGGATCTGGTTTCAGCCAGCAGCTTTTCTTGGGGATCCCTGCGGGCTGCCAACCCCAGGACAATGGCTGGTTGTTCAGTTCAGTGAGCAGACGTTGCTCTGCTCCAGAGTTCCCTCGTTGGAGGGAGCACTGCAATAACGCTCCAGCTCCTGCCCGGCAGTGACCGCTGCATACCGGCAATTCCAGGCTGCAGCTCACCAAAGGGCTTCCAGCCTCCACAGCTGCCCTGGGGAGTTCAGGGACTTCACAGGACACCACACTTCAATGGTGAGAGATATTTCCTCTGCAACCTGAGCTGCTGTGGAGACAGGTTATAATTTTTTTTTCTGATGCCAGAATTTACCTTAAATAGCTTTGCTTACCCTCTTAGGAATTTGCAGAGGGCAGTGACAGCCCTTCTTGACTTTCCTTTGGGTACACCACGCACATCGTGTCTCTTTTTACAGCAGCCTCCATTTCCTTGGTCAACTGGTTCTCCGAGTACTGGTTCTTTGTGGGGCACTTTGCCCGTGTAACCAACAGCGAGCACTGCCGGAGCCTGCACAGACACACAGAGAGCTGCCGCACAGGATTGCCTTCCTTGCTTGGTTTTCTCATGGGTTGGGCCTCGTAATCCTGTAACTTGATCATTATTACTGGCAAATGGGCCTCTAGGCAGACTTTCAGGTGAGGTGCTGACAACCAGAACCACTAACCCTAAAATATTTGTCTTTCCAGGACAAGCAAATAGAGCCTGCGTTATTTCCAAAACATTTCCCTACACATCTCCCAGAAATATGTAAAAATGGGCTTTGTTGGCCCACTTTATGTCCTCTTGGAAATGTATTCAGCAAATTGTTCTACGTCTTCTGGGGGATAAGCTCTGTTAAGTTACTTCAAGTATTTGTTTTGGTGTAAATATTGGCATGCTTGCCTCCAGGCCTGGTGCCCTTTTCTCCCCTGAGTTTAGTTCAATTTGCCTTGTGTGTTGCGATCATTTGGAAAAAGTGTTGAGGCACAATTTAGGTTTCTGACAAGTCTCTTAAATTGCTGTGTCCCACAAGGAACCAGCCTTGGACTGAGGGAGGAGGTCTCTGACACCTGCAACCAAGCCTGATGAGAAGAAGCTATGGGACCAACAAAGGCAGTGTTAACCTCAGTGCTCAGTATAGTGCATCCAGTAGAAACCCACTTCAACAGCCTCATTTACTGAGAAGGAGGTAAAATAACCTTCCCTTTGTACTGCAGGGATTTTTTTGATTGCTAGAAAAAAAACCCCAAACCATGATTGCAGGAGAGAAGTGTCTTGGTCTGAGTGAAAGAGTATCAGATGGAGGAGGGAAAATCTTTTTGTTTGAGAAAATTATCCCAGAACAAGCTCATGAGAAGAGAAGGAAAGGATGTTAGAAAGAATCAGTGGCTGTGTTTCCTTTCCTTATTTCTTTCCTTATTTCTTTTTTACAGGTCTGTGTCTCATCTCCTGTAGCTAAACTCAGAGGATATTGTGTGGGACCCTTTCCATACCTGTCACAGTGGGAGCTCTAGGAAGCGTTTTGTTTAGTGCAAGGCGAGTCCAGGACCGTCAGTGGTCACTAGGCTCAGGGCAGGGTGTCTTCTGGGGATGAAGGTGGCACAGACAGAACCCCTTCCCAGGACGTGCTCGGCAGGCCACAGAAAGCAGCTCTGCTGCCATCTCTGCAGACCAAGGTGCTTGTGGAACTGTGGATCTGCTGTCTGGGGACTCACGTTCAGAAAGGTGACTCCTTCTTGCATTCAGCCAAAGTACCTGTTTCAGGACAACATGGTGGAAGATCATTTCAGTTTTGGTTTTGGAGTAATAGTTGAGGACTGGTCTAGGTATAATTCTTCTGGAACCACTGCATCTGTAAATTTTCACATGTGGGCAAGGCTCGCACTGCTGTAAATCTGTATTACCCCATTGAGCAGAAGAGACTAAAACTAAATTTTACATGACAAATTTAATCAGGATGAGGGTCTGGCTGGATAATTAGTGTATTTGCTCAACTCATACTTTAATGGCACCAGATTTGTTGCTGAGCTCTGTCACAGAGGCCAAGCACCTTGATCCCTCTCTACCTGGGCATCTGAAAATAGTAACCTCAGCTGAAATTCACCTCATGTAGCATCATCCCTTCTCTGTAAGGCATCCTGTGGCTATGCAAGGTTAGCACAGATAAACAGGCATGGGGAGAGCGTTGCCTCAGCAACTGGGCACTAATCCTGGCTGCACAAGAAACACAGATGTTAAGCTGAGGCTGAAGGAAGATTTCACATGGTGCAAGCTAAAGAAACCCAATTTCAACACCAGAAGTCATGCTTGAAAATTGTGACTGTGCTGCCTCAGTGTCTCAGTATGTCAGGTCCTGTCACTGTAGCCGCTGGGAACTCCATGGGAAGCATATGGACTATTCGACAGCAGGCATGGAAAGGAAACATGATAAAACAGTGAACACAACTGGTCTTTGCTTAGTTAAGGAGCCACCCTGATTACTCCAGCAGCCTTGGCCTGCTGGTATTTTAATCAGAGGGTCCAGCGAGCACATTGCACTTAATGTGTATTAAACACCCCAGCCAGGAATGCAGGCAGCAGAGACAGGAACACTCAAGGATGAAGTGCCTCTTAATGTGTTTTCCTGTTTAAACAAAACCATGTACTCGCTAAACACAGCTACGGAAGGAGGCAGCAGCCCTTGGCAAGCGAGCCTACCTGCGGCACGGTCTCGGTGCGTGTTTGCTCAGGGGGTTTGAGAAGTGTACTGAGTATATTGACATTATAAAGCCGTGTACTTTGTGTGCCCCGTGAGGCAGGAGGGAGGGCTGGCCATCTAATCACCAGCCCCAGAGCTGCTCTCACCCAGGGCGTCGTTATTTCTTTGCAAATAACTGGTGCTTGGAAGAACTGGATTAATTCCCAGGCAAATTTAGAATGAAATTAAGTTCTACCACCAATCAAAGATCCAATCACGAAGCAAACACAGGCAAAAGTACTCAAGGGGAAGACAAGGACCTTGTGTGGCAGCTCACAAGCCCTGCCTGTTTGCAGAGAGACATCACTACCCAGGAGAGATGCTATGGTGGATAGGCAACACCCAAAACAGCATCAGGTTTTCAGCGAAGTCACAAAGGTCTGCCTGAGGCAGGACAGACGCCCCACTCCCTCTCTTCCTGCAAGGGGGCCAGACCTTATTACCAGAATATTTTCCAACGCATTCAATGTCATCCTGCTTTTGGGACAAACCTAGTTAAAGGCAGGATTGTCAACTGTCAGCATCCAGCCATTTCCTTCCCATTATGAAGTTGATATTAAATCCCGTTATCTGAAAAAAAAAAAAAAATTATGTACGTGGCAATCTCTTTGTTTTTCTATTTTGTTATAGTTCATGTCTCATGCTGACCAGTCCCAGATGCTTGCTGGTTATCCCCAAAATCTTCATCCTGCTTGTAAACACTGAGGCTTTAAAACCACAGAAATGACACATTTTCCACATCTGTTTGAGGCCTGATCTTCAGAACTTGGAGTTTCAAGCTTTCTTTTCTCACATATAAGAGAGAAAGAAGAAGCTGTAATGCAAAGTTGCAATTCTGCTAAAGCTGCATGACTGCAGCATCTTGATCCTTAACAAATGCTCCAGATACTGGAATTCAAGATGAAATAAATCAGGTTGACAACACAGTATTAAAAGCACTAAATACATTTTCACTCTAACTATTCTGTTTCTCTCTGTATGTCTGTACTTGTGATGACAAATCCTGCCATTTAAATAAGAAACCAGGCTTTGAAGCCAGGACTTGAATTAGGTTTTGGTGTCTTTTCTGTTGTAGGGAACTCCACCTGCTTGGTTTGTCTCTTTCCACAGTAAAAAGAGATCTCCTTAAACAAAACAAGTTCCACGTTTCCCTCAGTTCTCTTTCAATTCTGGCTCATTTGGGTCAGCACCTCTTTATGCCATCCAAAGCATTCCCTGAAACACAAAGAACAGAAAAAGATAAATCCATTCAATTAAAAAATAATATAAAATAAGAAGAGCTTTGGAGGGCAGGTGTCAGAGCTGGGCAGTGTTCTCACCATCTGGCTCTTGTGAGTTTGTTAACCTTAAGGTTTATTAACAGAAAATTCATTTCCTGTTCTTACAGAGATTTAATCTGCAATTTATTGAGGGTTGGGGTGAGTTTTTTTCTGTTCTGAAAATGTTTTCTCGTGTCTATGTACAATGATAAATTCCCATTATGTCTCCTGAGAAAAAATAATATCTCTGTTAAAGACAAGCTGTGGTGCCTGTGAAGTCCCCACTGTGCACCATGGGGGAGAGACCCTTTCTCTGGATGCTGCTCTCTATTTACCAGGAGGATTCCCTGGCTGCTCTGGAGTTCCTAATTTTTGCTAAACCTGGTAAACTGTCTTTTGGAGGAATCAGTATGCATATGGGCATTTCTCCAAAGCTGCCTCCTTCAGCATAGAGCAAATTAAATTCAGTGTCAGTCCCAGGTCTGCTTCCCTCAGGGCCCTTTGAAAACCCCAGCTTTTAAGTCCTGCTTCAGCCTTGCAGTGGTTTACTGTAAAGCTTAACAAGCTTAATTTGTTTAGTTTTCTTTCTTTTTTTTTCCCCCCAGACTTAATTTGTCTCACAGCTCAGTCTTCACCACATACAAGAAGTCTGCTTTGAGCAAAAAATGTGGTAATATGATATGTGCACACACAACCCCCTAAAATTGTTCTTCCATAAGGTCTTCTAAAAATTGTACATGTTTAGAAAAGGGAAGTAGGCAAAGTTTCATCATGAGTTGGCCTTGTAGGGATTTGAATAGGGAGTGGTGGATAATAAGTTTAAGTGTGGGGTCGTGGTTTTGGTGCTTTTGGGGTAACCATTGAGAGATGGGGGAAGAGAAACTTGTACACCTCCAGCTGAAGAGGGGGTGAAAAGTGACCAAAGTGAGCAAAGACGAGGTGAAAGGGCAGAAACCTCGGGTGCTGAAGTGACCACTACAGCAGAGGTGGGAGCGGCCAGGGTCTTGGAGTAGTCATCACCTCACACTGGGCTTGTGTGCAGCAGTGCACAAGAAGTTTATGAATATAATTCCAGGGAGGAATTGTCTGAAATGTGAGCACAGGCAATTTCCCTAATTAGGGGAAGTTCATTTAAATATGGAGATGAGCCAGAACTAATCTCTGCATCCGGTTACCACTCTGCCTGGGAAATGCCAGTGCCTGAAGGCTTGAACGCTGTTGCAAACTGAGCAGCCATCTGTCACAAGCCCACACCACGGGTCAGAGAGGGGGGACAAGGTGTGAGGAGCAGCGTAATGCCCTCCCCTCCGTCAGCTCTGAGCACACAGATACTGATAAGGAAACACCCACCCACTTCCTCAGAAAAATGAAAATAAAAGGGGGGCTCTGCTGTTTCACCATCAAAATGAGGGAAATGCAGGTTTGCAACATCACTCCAGCTCCTTGTGCTGAAGGAGGACATGGAGAATTGCACTAGTGTCCCGTGTGCTGGGTGAGGAGGAAGAGGGTTGGGGCCAAAAGAAGAGGTGGACAGCCTCACCATCAGTGTCTCTTTCCAGCTGAAACACCTGACCTCTGATGGAAGTACTGAATTGATTCAGGATGCGAAGAAAATTGCTGGTTAGCAGTGGAAGAAAGAAGTTCAGGTAGGGGGCTGATGAAGAAGAACCTTTAATTTCAGATGGCTGAAAAGTCTCCTGGGAAAAGCCCAGGATGCAGTACAGAGGCAGCCAGAAACAATTACAGAGACAGGAGCTGCAGACAAAGGCATGCAGCCCTCAGTTATTGCATCCACACAGGTCTCTTCTCTTACAGATCAATAAAAAAGATGCAGAGAAAGAAGAGGGGAAAAACCCCACATTTCCTGGTGAATACTTCCTGAAGCATCAGCTCTTGGGTATATTACCTGATGCAAGCCCTCTCTGAATTTGTTCCGCTTCCATTCAGTTCCAATCAGTAGCCACTGACCCAAGTTTAATTTTCTGTTATTGCATGTTATTTTTATTTTAGTAGTGCGAGGTGGCAGAATTGCCACTGTGCTGAGCACTGGGGGGCAGTCTGTGAGCAGAGGACATTGGGGACCGTGGTGGTAAAGGGGCTGAGTGCCCCCATTGCACAGACACTGACCACTCTTCGTAACAAAGTCTGGAAACAGATGAAAAGATGACACCAGGCTTCCCCACAAGAGCTCTTTTGCATTTTTACTCCCCCAGCCAGGGCAAAACATCCTCTCTTCTTCCCCATCAGCATCACTCATAGTAGGAGCCTTTAAATCCTTTAAAGGTTTTAAAAGCCTTTGCACTTTACCTTTGGATTTGAAACCTATATGAGCATGTATATATAAGTGTGGGTGTAGGCACGTACCCTAAGGAACTCCTAATCTAAAAGGCCTGTCAAGACTGGGTGCTAGGTAAGCATTTCCTTCTGTCACCCCCAGCCTGGTCCTCTTTCTCCAGGGCTGATGCTGTGCCTGGCACGGTGATGCACAGCACACGGTGCATGCTGCTGGCCCCCTGGGCTCAGCCCGGGACTGACGGCACATTCCCACTGTGCAAGCCTTGCAGCTCAGACAGGGCCTCTGCCAGGCTGTGTCTGAGACACTGGAACAGTGTTCTCCTGGTGCTTGAGTTAAAAAATAGCAGCTGTGGGGTTGCAAGGCTGTCTAGGCACAGTGAGGGCTACAAATTGTGCCTGACTAATCCAGTGGCTTCCTACAATGGAGTGTCGGCATCCACGGTCAAGTCAAAAGTTACAGATGTCACCTACCTGGACTTCCATAAGTCCTTTGACACAATCCCTCATGACATTTTTGACATGAAGCAGGAGAGATATAGGATGGACTGTTAGATTGATAAGGAATTGGCTGGACAACTCTGTCCAACAAGTTATAGTTATATCCAACTGGAAACCAGCAATGAGAGGTGTCCCTCAAGGGTCCATACTGGGACCGGTTCTATGTAGTATCTTCATCAACGACACAGGCACTGGGATTGAGTGCACCCTCAGTGAGTTTGCAGACCACCAAGCTGAGTGGAGTGCGTGATATGCTGGAGAGAAGGGATGCCATCCAGAGGGATCTTGACAGTCTTGAGGAGTGCGCCCATGGGAATGTCATGAGGCTCAACAGAACCAAGCGCAAGGTGCTGCACCTGGGTCGGGGCAACCCCTGGTCTCGACACAGGCTGGGGCATGAGTGGAACAAGAGCAGCCCTGTGGAGGACTTGAGGATACTGGTGGGTGAAAGCTGGACATGGCTCGGGAATGCACGCTCACAACCCAGAAAGCCAACCGTATCCTGGGCGGCATCCAAAGCAGTGTGGGCAGCAGGGGGAGGGAGGTGACTCTTCCCTTCTCTTTCTCTCTGGTGAGACCCCATCTGGAGTACTGCATCCAGCTCTGGGTCCCCCAGTATAAGAAATACATGGACCTCTTTGAGTGGGTCACAAAAAAAGAGCAGAGCCACAAAAAAAGAGCAGAGCCACAAAAACGATCAGAAGGGTGGAGTAGCAGAAGAAAGGCTGAAACAGTTGGGGTTGTTCAGCCTGGAAAGGGGAAGGCTCTGGAGAGACCTAACTGTGGACTTTCAGTACTTAAAGTGATTTTATAGGAATGACAGAGAGGATCTTTTCACCACGCACAGGATGAGGGATAACAGTTTTAAACTGAAAGAGGGTAAGTTTAAATTGGACATGAGGGAGAAATTCTTTACTGTGAGAGTGGTAAGACACTGGTGCGGGTTGTCCAGAGGAGCTGTGCCTGCACACACCCAGTAAGAGCTGTGACACAGGGACCTGGAGAGGCTCTGTGGTGCCACAGAGAGCCATCCCCGCAGCACTGGGGAGCCTGAGCTGTGCTGCACACTCAGGGCTGCTCTGGCCCCTACAGGTTTAGAAAGTGGCTCCTGCCTTTAGCTTTATTAGGGAGATGTTGCTAATTTTATGGACTGTCAAGACTGACGTTTCTCTGACCATTTGTCAGAAGCACCACAGCAAAAATAGTACCATTAAAAATGGATCTTACCTGCAACTTGAAACTTAAAGCCATTATGTGGGCTACCTCTAAAATTTATGCCTTAATATAGTGAGATGGGTTAATAAAGGAACTCCATTTCAGATTCCCATTTTCATCTCTTCATGCAGCCGGCACTGAATGATTACAGGCACTTTTCTGACAGGCTCTTTCTTTGCACCATCTCTTACTCATCCCTAAAAATCACCAAGTGAGTTTTCCGATATCCCATTAGTCACCTGAGAATACAATTCATGCTGAAGTTCATTATTTTCAGTTTTAGGAAGATCTGTGGCACATGGTAATTAAAGTTTGATTAAAAATCCTTTCTTTCCAAAGAAAAAATTAATCCCCCTAATAATATTTACTAAAAATTTTTAACCAACCAATATTTATTTAATTTTTAACCACTAAAATTCTTTTCATCAGCTGGGCACACTCAGCATACGCAGGTTCAGGTCACTTGCACACAAAATGAAGCAGCTGTCCATAGTCTATGTACTCGTGACTTTCCAAAGGCTCTGCACACACAACCAGCAAAAACCAGAGGTTTTTTATTCCCAAAGACATGCTCACCTATATGCATCATGCTTCCAGGCGCTCTGGAGAGGGAGGATAGTCTTTCACCTCCCTTGGTGAGCCAGCAGGGAAAGCCAGGCAGAGAGAGAGAGCCCTTTGCCCTGCCTTGGTGTCTCCTGCCTTAGGATGTGCTCACTGCGAAAGCCCCGTGACCCCGTCAGCACCTGCATTTGACTATTCTTACATCTGACTCTTTCTAAATTATTAACATGCCTAGTATTCTGTGCTGGCTTTGTCTGAAGCCTTTTTATTTGATCTCCATTGCCTTTGAAATTCTACCTGTGTGTGTGGGCAAGCCACGTTGCTTTCTGCAAACCACCACCCTGCAGAGTGATATTTCTCTTGCTGAGACCAGTGCAAAAGGTCCTGTAAACCCTTTGAAACTGATGCATGGTGTTAATGTTAGGGTATTTTTCAAGAGCCTGGACATTTCCCTGTGTCTCACAAGGTGTGAAGCATCTCCTGCAGTCACCAGCAGCGGGTGAGAGCATCAACACATTCTCAGAGGCCACAGCATCTCCATCTGTTGCTGCTGTTGGTTTATACCCTTTAAGTATAAATTCAAGTTGGTTTACACCCTTCAAGTGCCACGCAAGAAAGCTCAACCATCATCTGTGCACACATTTGTATTGCAAAAATGCACATCTTGTGCCAGAGGAGCAGCTGGGTTGCCCAAAAATCTGTCTGGGAAGGCATATCTCCTTCTGGAGGAGTGTCAGAAAAGGGATGTGCCAGAGCAATCTTACACATGGCGTGTACTTGAACCCTCCAACACAAAGTCATTTAAAAATATTTTTAGGCTGGAGTTTGAAGCAGGCTTTGGCATGCAGGATGGATGGATCATTGCTTCCCACCTTGACCTTAAATTCTGGAATGTGTCAAAGAACAAAACACAGGCATAGGAAAGCATCAACTATGACTCTTAGCAAATCCGGTGGACCAGCTGATTACCTGTTGATGAGCAATTTAATTTGAGCTGAATTATACACTCTGGAAGTCTGGCTCTCAGGGAGGTTATTAATCCGAATTTCCACCCTCTGATGGGGCCCAGCACACTGGGTGTATGGATGGTGTCCATCCACAAGCACCCCACCAGCTGGCAGGCAGCAGGCTGGCCAGGACACCAAGCTGCTGCAGTAAATGTCCTGACTGCTGTGCCGGGAGGGAGAGTCCTGGCCTCTGAGCATGAGGAGGAGCCACACTGCTCATCTGCTTATGTCACAGCACTTTTGAAACACCAGCTAATAGGGACGGTCTTAAGAATGATTTTGATTCAGAAAAAAACCCTAACTTTCAGCCATGTGCTGAATTTGTTTGGTTTGAGGGGAAGTCAGCATAGTCAATACCCCGTAACATTAACATGAGCTGGCTGGGGCCCCAAGCTATTGCAATTCTATTTACTGGAGACTTTATCTTTCACGTCCGGTTTATATTTAGGCCTGGTTGTGCAAGGCTTTCCCATGCCCCTGGGCATGCACTCACTTCCTCTGACATTAATGGCAGTGCTCACGTGAGGGAGGACTCACTAAGGTGAGCAGAGGGTGCTTTCTGGGCTTCTGTGAGAAAAAGCAAAGTCTCCATAAAGGCAAAGGCCTTCCTCGTCTTGGATGTTTTGGCTGGGCTCACATTGCAGCAACCACAAGGTTTGGTGGGGGCTCCACTTTAGGAGGACACTGTGCAAACACAGGAGATGATTCCAGCCCTGATGGGAAGCCCCATTTCTTTAAACTCTTAACACTTCAACACTTTCTTAAATGCTTCTGTTATGGTCTTTGGTAAAAAGACCATACATTTGGTAAAAAGACCACAGAACATAACTTTGAACCGCTATTTCTTTGCTGTATGATTTTTTGTGCCCTAATCTTGCTCTTTCAAAGCAAGAGGAGACGGCATGTTATAAACACAACTGCAGCAAGAGTAACACTAGCAAGATTGCTTAAAAATCAGTAGCACTGGGGCATGTACCATGAGCCAAGCAGTTGGTACTTCTGATGTGAATGAGACCTTATATTGTTTTTATCCAGGATCTACAGGAGGAAATCAAGTTTATATAGATATAGATCATATCATAGCATGCTGTAAAGTGCAAACAGTATTTGTGAAATAGCTGGCAGAGCTTTGTGGACACAAAGATGGATTATTAATTAGGAAAGGATATTTCTACTGTTATGAGATCATGTATTTTGGGGGTGGAGGAAGGGTGCATAGCAAAACCAGGGGCTGAGCTCACTTCTTCCTTGTGCTGACAGCAGCAGTATAATGTCTGAGCTGAGCAGAAGCCTCCTCCAGTTTCTGCCCCATAACCATTATGGAGCAGGTCTGCCAGTCTGCCCTTGTCTGCCAGTAAACACATGGCTGCTTGCAGCTTCAGTATCTGAAACCACCACTCGACTGCCAAGATTTCCCAATGCAGCTCCTCAGAGGCACGTCTAGCTGTGCAGTTTCCTTTACTTGATGCAAAAAGAAAGAAAGGGTGGGGAAAAAAAAGATGATTATCAGTCAGATCTGTGTGTCCTACATTTCTATGGCAACCATATGCAACTTGGTAATGACACAGGTACATCCAGGAAGTCCCTTATCGGCGTCCACCTCAAACCAGCAGCCTGTAAACACTGCTGGAAATCTGTCTGTCACCCCAAGAGTAAGGCACAGGAATTAGGGAGTCAGCACAGAATCCCTCCCCCGGGAATTTTGATGCCTTTACTAGAGGGAAGTGAGGCATGAATCACGATGTGCCTTGCAGAGACGTGACATCACAGCAGCCACATTCCCCCCTTAGGTGCAGGAGCATGTGTGGTCAGAAGGTGCTCAAGTGCCTTAGTGAGCCTGTACCAGCTTTGGGGTAACGTGAGGGAGGGAAGGTGGGGATATGAGGGGCAGGGTTTGCCATACCCATGTTTTTACATAACCCAGCAGGTATCAAAATGTGCCAAACGTTCCCTGATTCCCTCTCTGCAGTTTTGGTCCAAACTGTGATGGGAGAGCAGGGTGCATGTGAGATCAGCCATCAGCAAGAAGCCACTTCAGTGGGCATGGCTTTGTTGTAGCCTGAGGAAGAAGCAAAGGACAAAAAGGGGATATGTTTGTGAACTGGCTGGTCAGGATATCCACCAACTGCTTCTAAAGGCTGTACCCCACAGCCAGACCAAGCCAGGGCTGCCCTAGCCCAGCCAGGTTTCCTGCAATGTCAGAGCAGTGAAGGTGGTGGCGATGGAGTAGTTTGAAGTAAGACGAGGTGCTTTGCATGACAGGACTTTTAGCTCCCAAAATGAGGGGTTAGGCATGGGGAAAGCTCTCCAAGAGACTACTGTCCCAACATCACCATGTCTGTCTTGGCAGAGGGTGCCCTTCACCTCCTTCCACAGCTGTCCCTGTCAGCATGCTGGTGAGCGTCACCACCTCCCAGGCTGGCTCCTCTGGTGTTTCGGGGGCAGCAACCTGAACTTTGGGGCATGAAGGTCTAACACTGGCCATCCTGATGGATTGGCTAGTTTTTTTCCACTTAAGCCTTAGGAGATCCTTGACTTGTATGAGACATTAACTTGTTAACTGCAATGACTATTTGCCTGAGGCTGAATATCTTTATAAGATTATATCCCTTTCCTTCTTTCTCTTTTCTCAAGTCATTCTCTTAGTTTTATTCTAAGCAAATACAGATTTTAGGCTTCTTGAGAAGTCAAATATTTAATGCACTCTTTCACTGATGGTATTTTTCCTCCAAACTCTGTGACTATTGCTGCTTTAGAACTCTGCTAAGTGGGGGTTGAGGGCTGGCAACCCATGGGGCCACATCAGCAAGATAGCACCCAGCACTTGGAAGGAAATGAAAAATCCCCTCTACTCAGTACCTGTGGGGCTGCTTCTACAGTGCTGTGGTAGGGGAGAGTGTGTTTGGGGGGTCCTAATGCTGTCTATGGGGGCATCTAGAGCTGTTGTCCATTGCCTAAAGGGCATTACAGGGAAGAGAGGCAGGCTCTTCCCAGAGATGCACACTGAAAGGACCAAGGCAATGGTCACACATTGCAACAAGGGAAATTCTGGTTCATTACAAGGAAAGTATCATGCCATGAGGTTGGCCAAACACTGGCCCAGACTGCCCAGTGAGGACCTGGCATCTCCATCCCTGGAAAAATTCATAACTGAAGGCCTGAGGACCTGGTCTAGCTTTGGAGCTGGCCATGGCTTGGGTTCCTTCCCCCGAACTTATCCTGGGTCTCTGCAATTCTATTATACACATTAAAAAAGATGAGACAATTAAAAAGAAGAGTAAAGAGAAAGAGCTGTTTAAATTCTGATGGCAATAAAAAAAAAAAAGCAGCAGGCTTAAGCATAGCTCTGAAATGATTCAGTCTGATGAGTCTGCTGCTGGTTGTGCCTGAGAATAACACAAACTGAAAAACACAGCTAAGCCTTGTTTATTCTAAACCTAACACAGGATTTCCCCTTTCGTTTTTCTTATGAGTTTTCAAATTCACACAGGACTCTTTTTCCCCCCTAATGCACACATATCAAATACGGATTTTGCTGTGCTGTGTGAAAGCGGAGAGCTGGAGCTGCCGGTTTTAAGGCTGCTAAAGCTCCCTCAGGATTGCAGGGTGGCCATTTTATTTCCTTTAGCCTGGATCTGAAATAAAGCCCTATTTTTAAAGCCCTCCTTTGATTTCTACACTTGATCTCGGGTATTCTCAAGAACCAGAGCCTTATCAGTACAAATGTAGTGCAGATAAAAGGCTGACACCCACCCTTCAGGAGGTCTTTTAGCCAGGCAAGCCAGGAGCACAGCCCCCTCTAAGGAAGCTGTTTTATTCCCACTGCTTTGCTACAAACTCCCCTGGTGCGTTTGTGCACCCCAGGTCCTTGGGCTGCCTGCACTGGGTGGAAATTCCACTCACAGCAGCCTTTTGACTCCTTTTCTTTCTTGAAATCTCTCAGATATCTGATTAGTTCAGATTAAAGCCTCTCTTTCCCACCCAAGGACAATTGCCCCCTGATTTCTTTAAGAAGTGGTGTTTCTGGCTGCTATAATCTCTTTGGAAATCCAAGTGCTTCTCAAACAGAGCATAAACTATTTTGCAGGCAGGCAAATTGTGTATTGCCAGGTGGGCAATCCCAGCCTGCAGCTCCACCATGATTAAGCTCAGCAAAATCACCCATTTGGGCATGTCTGACCCAGGTTAGACAGAGGCACACGCAAGGGTTCATTTCTGCTGAACTGGCCAGGGAGGTGGCACAGGGTTGCACCAGCCACAGGGGAACAGACCATCCCTGACAGGACACAGAGTGAACCTGTCAGCTTTCACATAACAGGTTCCCACCAGCAGAATGTGTTTGTTCTAGATAAACTTTTTGTATCAGGGGACTGTGGCAATTCTGCTTTGCTGGAAAAGGTCCCAGAGCTCCACTCAGCCTCCTGCCAAGGACAAACCCAGGGAGTCCTTTCTGTCCCACTGATTCCCCCAACCCCACAAAGGTGTTGGCACTGGCACGGCAGTTCCTTACTGCCTTGTTAAAGAGGCAAGCCTGGGAGTAAGCTGGTGTTTAAGGTGGCGAGGATGTTGGCGTGACCAAACCCCAGCACCACCTCCCAACAGATCCCACGTTGAAAATTGCAGATAGCATGGTGAGCTTGGCTGTTACTCACAGCCTCTGGGATGGTGATCACAGCCAGACAGCCCAGAGACCCCCTGAGGCAGCAACTGGAGCTGTGGATGCTTAGGCATACCCTCTTGGAGCCAACAGATCCTGTGAAAACTCAAACAGCTCTTGTGGCAGTTCCCACTGGCTGGTCTGCTGCCAGGAGCTTTCCCCTGCTTTCTCCAAAGCAGTGCTCTGCTCTGCAAACTCCCATGGGAATTTAGGCACCAAACCTCCTGAAAGGTAGCAGAGAAAACTAAAAGGGAACCTGGAAGTCTCTTCTGTGTGATGCTAGAAAGACAAAACTGTGGTTTTAAGGAACGTAATGTCAAACAAAGTAACTCATGGCTGCCAAGGTGAATCTCCTGCAGGTTGCCTGAAACTAATCCTTTAGGTATGGCACTCTTCTGTCACAGGAAAGAAGTCACTCTTGCACATGACTATCAACAGTGATGAGAGATTAGGAAGGAAAAGAGCTATCACGGTGACAATTTGCATTCATATGACATACTGCAGCACAGATACAGACGAGGCAAAAATAGCATCATGGTTGTCCAGACAGGTCAAAGGATGATCAAGAACCTGGAGGGGAAGTTTTCAGGGCAATTAGGTGTCTCTGCAACACCCATGCCTTGTTTCTGTGCCACATAAGTGGTGCTGGCTCTCGTAGCTGGACACAGAGCATCCCCATGGAGCTCAGGGGCAAGCCCCGGCACAGGGCATTAGGAGTGACACTGCAGTGGTCCACAAGCCACTGTCCCATGCCAGACAGGATGCTCTTCAAGGGTCACTGGAGCACCAGGGACCTACCAAGGGGACACCTACCCCAGGAATGGGTCAGGAAGCAGTGCATGTCGAAATGGTTATGGCAGCTCAGGCAGAGCAGGTGCCCTGTGAGTCACAGTGGGTGGGGAGCAAAGCGTTTCCGCTCCTCACCCGTCAGCCCTGCCTGGGCACAGGTGGGTGGGGGGCACACGGGGCACTGCCACCTCCAGATCCAAGGCCCTGGCAGCTCCTCCCTAAGTGTCTTGTTGCAAAGGGGTCAGCTTAGAGGTGAGCCCTGGTCCTGGGCTCTTGAGACTGGTGGGGTTTGCCTCCAGCCTCTGTGCTGAGAGCCGTGTGCTGTGAAATCAGACCATTCACACACACTCCTGTTCTTTCTCTTTTACTATTTTTACTCCTGTCAAATTGAGAACAAAGCCAGGACCAAGGTAAGAACACCCAGATCTCTCCAAAGTGATGCACTGGGGAGAAACCTGAGTGATATCCATACTTTGCATGGGATATGTATATATGGGAAGAGAGAGAGAGCCAACCCCGCAAGGTTTCTCTACAGACGATGGCAGCCTCCAGGACAAGGTGACCACGTTTTGTGTCCTGCTCACACCTGCTCCAGGTGCAGCCTGGACTGCTCGTACAGCCCTTGGCTGAGCTTCTGGGGCAAGGCCAGGAAAGTTGGTTTCACAAGGACTTCTCTCCAGGCACAGCCTTCATCAGGCCTTCTTCCAGATCCTCTGGGATGCTGTGTCCTTTATAATCAATAGGCTGGAGCAAGCCCCTGGCCCAGGGTCTCACCTGTGTGTTACAGGAGGGCTGTTGAGCCCAGATGGCCGGCTGCTCTCCAAAATTCTGTTGCACATAGCTCATCTGCTTGGCATGTTTGAGCACTGCCTCAACATCTGAGGAGACTTTACTGATCACTAGGCAGGTAATGAGGAGTGAATCTGCCCAGCTCTCCCCCGTGGTGCCTCCCCTTAAACACAGTATGCTCAGGGAACAAGCTTTGTAATTCCATTTTTAACCTGTTTGTCACGGACTTGCACACAGAGTGATTACGGCACACAGGAAAATAGGAGTAAGATGTACAGCAAATCTGTCCTCTCCTCACCCTGAGTACTGGCGCAGTTTTGTTCACCACAATATAAGATCTTAAACTATTAGAGAGCGTCCAAAGGAGGGTGACCAAGATGGTGAAGGGCCTTGAGGGGAAGCCTTACAAGGAGTGGCTGAGGTCACTTGGTCTGTGCAGCCTGGAGGAGACTGAGGGGAGGCCCCAGGGCAGTCTACAACTTCCTTGTGAATGGAAAAGGAGTGGCAGGCACTGATCTCTTCTCGGCAGTCACCAGTGACAGGACCCGAGGGAATGGCCTGAAGTGGTGTCAGGGGAGGTTTAGGTTGGATACTAGGGAAAGGTTCTTCACCCAGAGGGTGGCTGGGCACTGGAACAGGTTCCCCAGGGAAGTGGTCACAGCATCAAGCCTGCCAGAGTTCAAGAAGTGTTCAGACAGTACTCTTGGGCACATGGTGTTATTCTTGGGGATGGTCCGGTGCAGGGCTAAGGGTTGGACTTAGTGATCCTTGTGTTTCCCTTCCAACTCAGCATATTCTGTGATTCCTTTTTTAACTGCAGAGTTGTATTTTAAGCTGGGTATTACAAGGTTTACTTACCACCTTATTTTTAATGGTAAAAAGAGTGGGAAGAGTGACTCATTTATTGGCCAGCAGAAAGCTGTACCACTGCTCCTCCCTGCTCAGCTCCAGCAGGCAGCTCTGGTTCCCTTGGGCAGAACTCTGCTAAGGCTTCCCCTGCCAGGGACATTTGAGCTCAGCAAAATACAAGTGTGTAAGGAAAAAAAATCCTAAGTGCCACCAGAGAAGGAGTGCACACATGGGGGTGTGTTTGTGTATATGCAGGTACATCTACCTACAGTCAGGGACTTGCTTCTGTGGCAAAACAGGCAATTACTTGGGTATCCAACTCCAGTCCCATGACCAGTTTCCCGAGCACGTGTCTTCCACAGAATCAGTCTCTCCTCACTCAGCAAAAGACAGATACTGGGAAGAAGGCAAACCCCTACTGACAGGAGCACACCTGCCTTTGTCCCCTTACCCTGGAGTCATGCTGGGGTGAGGCACTTGCCCAAGCTCACACTGGAGCTGGAGGTAGGAACAATTCAGATTTTACAAAGTCCAGCGTTGTGCTTTGTGCTAAGAGGAGTTTAGGCTGTAATCTTCCTTTGTCAGCTCTCATATACAGATCAAAGGGCAGGATACTGTACTGGTTTTTTTGGATGAAAGATGCTTTAAAAAGTAGAGAAGCATTATTCCTGACCCCTTTCCACCCTGATTTGAAATGAAGGATCATGCCAGGCTCACTGGCAGCAAGGCTGGCGCGGCAGTTTACCCAGAGGAAGATTTTACCACATGGCATGTGTCTGCAGGCATGGGAGGAACAGTGATAGCATCAGCTGAGATAAGAGGAGAGAAGCTGTTATCCTGGCAGCCTGGAGGTCAGGAGAAGAGGCAGCTGAACAAACTCCAGCTCCAAGGGCTCAAAACACCACAACTGGCATCTCATGGATTATTTTGGAATAAATATGCACATGCCACTCCCTGCACTCAATTGCTTTCCATCATCCAACTGAAAGAGAGCAGGTTTAGTTTAGATAATACAAAAAAATTATTTACTGTGAGGGTAGTGAGGCACTGGAACAGGTTGCCCAGAGTAGCAGTGGATGCCCCATCCCTGTGAGTGTTTGAGGCCAGGTTGGATGGAGATCTGAGCAACATGATCTAGTGGAGAGTGTCCCGGTCCATGGCAGTGGGGCTAGATGAGAACTAGATGATCTTCAAGGTCCCTTCCAACCCAAACCATTCTATAATTCTGTGATCCTTTCTGGAGCAGCTCAGGGGCCACTCTGGTCCTCCATAGCAGTGGGGCTGTGCTGAGGCTGCTCCATGTGCACCTGTGGGTCAAATGCACACTACGAATCCCCTCATGGAGACAAGCACAGCCCAGCCATTGTGGCACTCAGAATGGCCTCTTCTGATAAATAAACCACTGCAGCCTCCCATAGGAAGAGTCACTCTCTCTCTGCCTCATGCCAAAGTAGCAGGAGTACATATGACCCAAGGCAGGCAGGTTTCAGCTGCCAGAAAGGCTCTGCACTCAGATAGTCTGGGAGAAGCAATAGGAGCTGCTGTTGTGCAGCTGAGAGTGTTGCAGAAAGGGAGGTGAATTCAGGTCCATGCCAAATACTTCCATATGAAAGATTTATTGCACTGCCTGGCAGCTATGACCACAGAGAGAAATAAGACACCATCACTGGAGAGATGACTGCCCACTTTAAGCATAAACTGTGTCCAACTCATCCTCTCTAGATTTTTCCTGATTTACCTAAAGAACCTATCAGAGGAAAAAAAAAAGATTTTTCTGTCAAACACACCTGTTGAGGCAATTTTTTCTCACCTGATTTGGCTGCACAGTTCTGGATGCAAAAGCAGGTGGGATGAGATCTCTCTTCATGCCCTCAGTGGCCACTGCTGTGGGGAACCCCTGACCTGGTGCTGCATCCCAGCATGCTGGCACCACACTCTGAGCTTCCAGCCTTCTTCCCTGTGGGTCTGTACATGTGTGGACATCTTGCTGCCTCTCTGCTCCTCTTCGGAGTAATTTTTTACCTTCTGGCCTACCTCAGCCAAAGGCAGCAGCAGGGCAAAGGCGATCCTGGCAAGCAAGTTTGTACAAATCCAGTAAAAATAGCTCTCAAGGTAAAGTGGGATGCCCTTTGTGCTGGGGAAAGCTGATAAAAAGCTGGTGCCAGTGGGACATCTGGAAACCACGTGAACATGATTGCTTATGCAAGCATAATATGGTGGGGGAGGCTGTGGGATGACCCAAACTTTCATGGAAAGGTTTTCCCTGATAAACATGCTGAGAACTGCAAATCCCTGTGCATGTTCTGTTCCTAGTCTGTTTCAAGGCCAGGAATTAAGCCAGCTTTGCAGGCAAAGCCATGAGGACACTGGGGAGCTGTCAGCCCAGCTGATGATTTAATAAACCAGCTACACCACAAGAAGGGCCAGGGCCAGGCTGGGGCACACCAGCCCCTTTTGTGGCAGCACAGCGTCCCCCTGGCTCCATGCTAAGCCCGGACCACAGCAGCCCGCACGCAGCCATATGCCTGAACCACAGCAGCAGACAGAGCATCTGCCACTGCACTGGCCAGCTTGTCAAGGACTGCAGGGCACAGGTCCAATGGGAACAGTTTTATTTCCCAGTCTGGAGAGGCTTTCCTCCATTTGGAAGAGGACTATCAGCCTTTTCTGACCTTCTTCCAAGGGACAGATGTTTTTGCTCTATCACTCATTCACTGCTAAGGCTTCGGGCTATAGCTACCGCTACTTCTTTTAGGTTTTGGATTCAGTTCCACAGCAGCGGTCCCTGGCTAAGTTAGGCTGTTTAATTAGTTATTAAAATGGAAACACTTTTTTTTTAATCACATCTCCTACCATTCTGGAACAGGTCCACTAATAGTAGATGCTACTCAGACAAGCATTTATTACTCTGCCTTGAATAGGCTAAATAGTTTTGGCAAGTTAACCTTTCTCTTTTGGATTTGCCAGGCAGCTGACTCCCTCTCACATTTGCTTTCAGAAGGGTACAGCTGCCAAAGGCAGCATAGCCAGGTCAGACACAGTACCCCATCAGCCCAACAGCAGTGTTCCCACCTCACATTACAAGAGGATATAGGGTTGCTCCATCTCTTTGGGGTGATGGTTCACTCTGAAACCCCGATTAAGTGCTGGAGGCACCTTGTGGCAGGATTTCCTGTTTATGTTGCCCTGCACCTTGTTATTAGTATCACACCTCTGCTGAGTGCACACCCTCACACTGCAGCTCTGCTCCAGCTGGGCGGGAGGAGGTGGTTTGGGCAGGTGACTCAGGAAAGTGCTGGGGGCGATGGCTCCAAGCTGGATGATGAGAGAGGAGGAACCATGTGGGAGCAGTGGCACCATGCTGTGCGGGGAGAGACCACAGCATGCTTCCTCTCCCCCCAGTAAACTCACCATTTACTTTCCAAAAACACCCCAAGTGGAGGTGAGAGCCTACCATGCATTCATGTGGGATTTGTTTTGGCACAGGGTACCCAGGAGCCAGGAGGTGCCAGGGTCACACACAGATACTGAAGGGTCTCAGGTTGCTTTCCTCAGTTGCTCTTTGTCCTCTCATGCATTTTACCCTTCCAACACGCTCCTTTCCTCAGCAGGAAGGTGCTTCAGGCTCTGTGCCATGCACAGAGCTTCAGCAGGGTCGTGTCATCCTGGTCCCGCCTTGCATTGTCCCGTCATGTCCCACACCAAATTAAACAGTGACTTTTGAGTAGGCTTGACATCAAGCTCCGAATACCTGACAGAAACAAATCAGTATTTCAATGGGGGTGCAAGTGTCACAGATGCTCCAAGGCAGCCTGAGGGAAGACAGAACAGACCACAAAGAGAATATTTTGGTTTCTTGGCTTCGTGGCAGGCTGGTGATTAGCCTGGTCTTTGGACTGAACTAGTGAGATGTCTCTGCACAAAGTGACCCAAACTCCCATGTCCCCTCTCAGATTGCCCTGGGGCAGAGCTTCACATCACCCAGGCACAAATTTCAGCCTTTCTCCTTTAGAGGAAGAGTGATGGTTTCTGAGTCCTCAGCATCTACCTAACATTGTTCTCTTCTTTGGCAAGAGGTGCTTCCTGGGTCTGGGATTTTCTCCTGAAAGGCAAAAAGTGGAAAGGCAAGGGCATCCCCAACTATCCAGTGTTCCCACTGACACACACAGTGCATGGTAGGTGAAACCTAGG
Source organism: Atrichornis clamosus (assembly GCA_013400975.1). Taxonomy (NCBI): domain Eukaryota; kingdom Metazoa; phylum Chordata; class Aves; order Passeriformes; family Menuridae; genus Atrichornis; species Atrichornis clamosus. Next base: position 75,554 of record WBMZ01011615.1, on the reverse strand, counting down.
AGGTTAGGATTAGCTTTTCCAAGGCCCTTCAGAAAAGCTGAAAGTTTGCAGTAAAAAGAAGAGAAAACTATCAAAAGAAAGATTTTCTTGTCAGGCATGAATGTTTGCTACCGCAGAGCAAATAAGGAACACCTTGGGGCTACACCGAGCACTCAAGCTTGCCCAGCTTTAAGTAATTGCATGTGTGGCCAAGGGAAAGGACAATCACACCAGCTCTGTCTCCTTGCAGCCTGTCACAACACCCTGGAAGCAAAATTAGCCACTTATCAGATCTGAAGTAAGACTGTGTGCCCGTTAAATGGCTCAATTTGTGCCTCCATTGAAAGGGGCAGACACAGAGCACATCCTCCCACCACTGCCACAGCCATTACCCACTGGAGGTGACATTTCATCAGGTGATGGAGCTGGGGACTGTGTTAAAGGGATAGTGGGGCTCAGTACCTGCAGAAATTGAAATTCTGGGTCTGTCATGCACACCCTCAAAGCTGCAAAGTCAGCTAGGGAAAACAGACTTTTTGGCCCCTCACTCCTTAAAATGCTCATGGCCATGGTGCTGGTGGGTGTGCACCTCTGTGGGTGCTGGGATGACACCCCCTTCCTGGCATAGAGCCAGGATGTCACCAGGACAAGCAGCTGGTTCTGGGAGATGGGAAGTTTTACTGGGCCCAGCACCCCTGCCATGTCCCAGGGTGTGGCACTGCCTCTGCCCTGGCTGGGGTTGCAGGTATCTAACCCTGACAGGTTTGGGTGGCGCGTCCCCTGGGTACTGCTCTTGGCCCTGAGTCCCCTTCTCAGGCTATGCCAGCAAAATCCAGCCCAAGTTCTGGGGCTAGAGCTGCTGCAGTGGGCAGGGAGGATGTGCAGGGGACACCCTAATGAGTGCTGGTCAGGGTGAGGCAGGCAGGGAATCTCCATCCACAGCCCCAGGCAAGGCACTGTTACATCCCAGATTTACTGCAGGATGCAGGGCATGTGCTATCTCTGCTGCCTTAGCAGCAGGCAGGGATGGGGTCCAAGCCCTGCCCTGGATTGCACACCCTGACACGCAGCATGTGCCCAGGCAGGGCAAGTGACAAAAGCCAAGGCAGGAGAACGATTCCTCATCCACCATTATGGCCTCCACTTCTCCCATCACCTGGAGCCCCACAGGTCCAGTTAAGCTATGGCAGTGCTGCCAAAGTCTTCCTACGCCGGAGGTGGCTGCAGGCAGCTCCACAGACAGACAGACGGCTGGCAGAGCCAACCCCAAGATGTGGCTGCCAGGCAGCCCTGCAGCCCTGAAAAACACCCATTTGCCTGCCGTGCACAGCAGAGTGCAAGGCAGTCACTCCCTGCAAAAATAAAAGAGGAAAATATCTCCATGTTTTACCAGTTACCCCTTGTTGTGCTATCGGGAACAGGGCATTTGGGGTAACAATGGGGTCTCTGGGCAGCTCGGCACTGCATGGGGAGCTGCAGACTAAGCTCCCCGGCCTCTGATTTCCAGGCCAGACGGAGCTCAGGGAGGATGTGGTACACCAGGCACCCACTGCAAGATTCTTCCTGGCTCACTTGGGAAGGGACTACACGTTTGTGGCAGCAGGAAGAGAGCCAAGAGAGACCTTTGGCTGGACCAGGCTCTGGTGTCTCTGCTCTCTGCAAGCCCAGAGCTGCCCACAGCTCCCTGCAAAGGAGGGCTCTGCTGAACCCGCAAGCACTTGTGGTGACCCCGGTCCCTGCACCGCTCGGCTGGCCTCGGCCCACCCTCGGTGCTGATCCTGCCACAGGGAGCTGTAAGGAAAGCTGCTTAGTGGAGGCAGTGCTCGTGTGTCTCTGGAGCTGGGCCCTGGCACCAGTCCTGGCCGACTTCACGTGCCGGGATGGCAGCAGCAGAGCAAGCGGCAGTGACAGCTGCTCTCTTTGCTTCAGGGATGCCATGTTGCTCTGCCTCTGGGCTTGCCACCTCACTGTTTTTAATGGATTAAGTCCATTTCCTTAAACTGAAGCCCTGGCAGAACAAAGTGGGCTCCCATTGGCTTGCTTCACCACTGAGGAAGAGGAGTTGCATTCACTAGCAGTGATGGATCACCAAGACACCACAATCCAGGCATAGCAGTGCTGCTGTGGGGCCACCAAGGCTTCCACTGCAGCAGCAAAAGTTGTTTTCAAGCTTTTAATTTCAAGAAATAAAGTGTGCATGGGGAGTACACCAGATCTCCCTGATACACCCTCACCATGGCTTCTGTTACACAGCAAAGGGCTGCCATTGTAGGGAACCACTGCCTCACTCTTCCTCATATCTCTGTCCTCACCTGCCTCTCCAGGGAAGGGAGAGCAGCCAGCAGGATGGTCAGGCTGATCCCAATATCCCTGCCATCCTAATGTGGGCAATTACGGTCATGGCTGGGCTCAGTCTAGCCTCAGAAAAGTCTCAAGAACTTCAAATAGAGAACGGCTGCTAGTTTACTCATTCATCCCAAAGCTGAATTTGTGGAGAGGCTCCACAGTCCATTGCTGTTAATGTCAGGTCAGCACGGTGCAAGGTCGCTCAGAGAGACACGCTGGCACATGCCTGTCCCTTGGAGGATGCTAATCCGTACTGAATTACGGCATTGTTGCACTGAAGCTTTCAACATTGACGCATTAAGAGGAGAGAGCATCTCACAGGAGGTGTTGAACCCTTAGTTAAGCACTGAACACGTTGCTAAGGGTACTGCTTGCTGTCAAGTCAGGGGATAACTGTGCTCAGCCTCTCTCCTAGAGGGAGGGAATGTTGCCAAAAAGGTGTTGCAGGAAAAATTGCTTCCTGCATAAGCTAAGAATCAATAATGCTTGGAGAAGAGAAGAAGGGGAGGATTTTCTTCTGAGAAAAAGAGGTGGGGTTGTTTCTAGGGGCAAAGTGAAGATGCAAACAGCCCTTCATCCATGATTACAGAGCTAGGCCTGCAGTAGAGATTGACTACACCACTAGAAGAAGCTGGAGCACCCCAAGTGACAGGGCCTCCTTGGGTCTGATCCAAGGGTAGGCAGATATCAACATGGCTTTTTTTAAATTCTACACACCTGTCCCCACTACAAAGTAATTCCACATTTATCTGACATATGTTTACACCCACTCAGTGCCTGTCTCCGCCCAGGCTCCTACCAGGGTGTCCAGGCATCCACTAACAGGACTAACTAAGGCACTGGCAGACAACGTGTCCTGTCTTTCAGCAGGAGCATGCACATTAGCTCTCAGAAAGCTACATCCCAATGGCATCTCTGTGGCTTTTATACCACTACAAGAAAGCACAGAAGGAATTCTGTCGCAAGGCTGAATGGTGTCATTACACAGTACATAATTCTCCTGCTAAACTGATGGTTTGCAGTGGTGTACTATGAAACCACCACCATGGAAGACCTGGGGATGGGGAAGATGCCTCAGTGTTTCTCCTTGCTTTGGGAGGACTGATGAAAGTCAACATCTTTGCTTGGATGGTGAGGGTCACCTGTGGTCTTTCCCCCACAGCACCATGCTTTTCAAGAATATTTTGAGGGGTTGGATCTCCCTGTAAGTGGGGCTTGTTTGCAGTTTTTACTGTTTAAGGCCTGAGGGAAAGCTGAATTTAGATGGTGCTGTGCAAACAGAAAATAAGAACTAATCAAAGTACTCCGAAAACCTGATAGGTCAGCATTTTAAACCACTAATTTCATCCTTCAGAACATGTTTCTACCAGCATGGTACATGATATAACAAATAGCTGGTCTAGGGTACATAAATACAATATATTATCACTCTTGCTGAGATGTACTTTAGCAGCATCCAAGTAAAGTTGCTTGTGCAGCTTTCACTTAACCTGTGGATTAGGAAAATTAATTACGTGGTTGCATCCTGAAGATCAGCTGGAACTCATGCTCCCATCTGTGGCAGGAGAGACAATGCTCCGGGAACATGTCTGGGCTGTGCACAGGAAAGCCTGCTGCCTGAAGGATCTGCCTGTGTGATGTAGTTGGGAAGGAAAGAAGGGGACTGAAAGGGAAAGAAGAACAGTGACTTGATAAAACGACAGGCTGGAGATGCTGCTGGCCCTGACAGAGATCTGGGGTCTACCCTTGCTGAACTTGTGATATTTCTAAGTGATGCTGCCAGCCCATCAACCCACAGGTGATCTAACTTCCTTATCACCCAGACACCNTGCCAGCCCATCAACCCACAGGTGCACCCAGACACCTAGCAAGGGAGGAGGGATGTGGGGTTTTGAGGTGGGCTAGGCATGAACAGATGCACCAACACGTGCTCTGCACACTGAAAAGATCCCACCCTGAGCATCCCAGATGAGACAGGCAGACTGATCCCAGCCTGTGGGCTGCAAAACTGAGGGGAGAGGCTTGCCTGTGCCTGCGAGGGGACAGAGGAGAGAGCATCGGTAGCAGCTGCAGGTTGCTGCCACATTGACACCATGGCAGAAGCACCTGTGAGGAAATGAACCATTATAAAGCCTGTGCAGGGAATACCTGGATGCACACAACCAAGCCACACACCCAGGGGTGGATAGCAAAGGCAAAAAGGGGGTAAGCAAAGGAAGTGAAGGTCCCAGACACAGACCCATGGCTGGTGCAGGAGAGGATGCTGGACTGGAGCAGGGACCTGAGTGAATGGCACTGCCGGCCACACTCAGCTTGCCGCTCCTCTCCTGTCACCTCCCTCCTCCCAAAAACCCTCATCGCAGCCTGCGAACAAACTGGTGTGTCATGGTGCAATTACAGGCTGTCAACCTGTGCCACCCAGAGGTGGGTGGGAATTAAGGCTCCACTGACATCTAGCATTTTTCTCATTTTTGATAGTCTGACTAATTTCAGGGTAATTTGGTGTCTTCTTGCATTCTGTTGCTTGGGTCTGGGTTTTATCATTATTACTATAATTACATTACATTTGTTTCTGTTTGATTAAGCATCAAATATCTAATCAAATAGTAAATACCCACATGTAGGAGTCACAACAAAAAGAAATCCAGGGACCTTCTGTCTCTAACTGGCCACAGAGCAAACAGCACCTGACCCAGGACCTTCACCTTAGAGGAACACATGAATTCTGGAAATGAAGATCAGAGAATTGCCTCTGGGCAAAGCCAGAAAAAACATTTTGCTCCCTGACTCCACTATCCTTTAGGTTCCTACAGCAATCAAGCATCTTCCTTCCTCTCTTTACTCACCTGCTGTTTGTAGCTTAACAGTTGTGTTAACATGTGAGGCACAAATTATTGTCTAGAATTTGTATTTATGCAACCTCTTAGGCATTTTGGGATGCTTCAGAGGCAGGAAGATACGTGAGCACCACTGTCAGCAATGCTCACTAAGACATTACATGACAACAATCAAGATTTCTCTTTTTGGACAGGTTATAATTCTTCATCCTGGATAGCAGTGGCACCTCGATTTAGGAAATTATTTGCACCTGCCAGCTGTGCTGCAACAACTCTCTGTGATCATGTTCCTAAACAGTTTAAATGGAAACAGTTTGTGGTGCAGGAAGTTAAGCCAAGGGCACACGTGTACACCAGTGACACTGGGTATGAGCGGGTGGCGATGGCACAGCTTTTGGTGGTGAGTGCCCACATCTGGGTGCAGGTAGACAAGGAGGAAGGGCACAGGGGTGAAAACACCAAAATCCCCTCCATGCTGTAAAGAGGTCATAAGAAATCCCCTGGTCCTGGGGAGGGAATGTGCCCACCCACGCTGGTGGGCATTGCGAGCTGCTCCATGTGGGCCGGGAGGGCAGGGGCAGCGAGGGAGGGCACCGTGGAAGCAAGAGGGTAGAGACACAGGAGGTGTCTCACCATGCCAGGGTGGAAGTTGTTCTGGGACACAGTGCATGCCCACGAGTTGTCCCAGCTTCGGCAGCTGGGTCCTGACCACTGCTTCATTTTTTGGTTGGTTTACATTTCTCCAAACCACTGCGGTGGCAGAACCAGCCCCGAAAACCTCAGTTCACCTCTTTAAGCACCCACAAGTGGGATCTCCAATGCAAGGCTACCCGACCAGGGCAAGGGATGAATGTCACCATCAGGAGACACCACAAGAGCAGGAGGGTTTGGGTGGACCTGACTGCTTGTGAAAGGAGAGATCAAAGGTCTGGTCTGTGAGAGCAAACTGGCTTTGCCAGGCAGGGAGCAGGGACAGCTCTGGCTTGGCACAATTTCAGCTCTTCCAGAACTCCTCCCCAGAGGAGAGATGAAGTTACTCTACTTCATGACTGGAATGTGACTTCCCTGACCTCCCAGAGCAGAGGCTTTTCAAGGGAAAGGCCTCCAGGCCTGAGATCCACAGGAGCTATTCTTGTTTGTTAAACAGGGGCTACAGCATGCTCTCATCCTGGGGTGGCTTTTTACCCTGCTTGCTGCCCCAGCACATCCCATGGCTGTTTTGTCTTTCAGAAATGTCAGGCATTTCCTCGGGGTTTGACCCAGGAAGCACTTAACGTGCTAAATTTGAAGCACATCAACAGGCTTACTCAAAGCCTGAAGTGCCTGGATCAGGGCCTGTTTGTGTATGATACACACAGACTTCTTCCGTAGCTGTCACAGGAAGGGCATAATTTTGCATCACTTATTTGAACATCAATTTGCAACATAACAGGAAGAGCCAAAGAGAGGCATCTCATGCCAGCTGCTCCAAGGAGGAATTTGAAGGACACATGTCCATTTTGGACCAATATGATGGCTCAGGGGTGATGTGAAGCTGCTTTGCTCCGTGTTGCAGTGTACAGCTTCTGCTTGCAGGGCTCAGAGGGCCACTGGTGACCAGCTGTGCACACGTGCAGGCAGCAAATATAGGAACTTGCCTACGAGAAAATATGCAGGGACATTAAACCCAGGAGCTTTTCATCACCCCGGTCGGACCAGTCCCAGCCTGACTAACAGGAGGCCAAGCCTATATTTACTGCAATTTATATAAATCAAGAGAGATCCCATGAAAGACAACCAGCCAACCTAATTGCTCTAGGGACAAATTCCTTCTGACACATACATCTGATAACATCAATTACTTCCCAAACAGACTGATTCAAATGCTATGGGTGTTTTCAGAGGTGATAAACATTATGGGAGGAGGCTGGGCGGAGGCTGAAACACACTGGCAAAAGCATGGACCTGTAAGGAGCAACATCCATCAGAGACCATACACTCATGGGCTACAGGATGACCCGTTCACATCTCCCTGCATACCACAGGCAAAAAAACGCTTCCAGCATCTTATAATAAAATTCAGACCTGTCGTAAAGAAAAATTCGAAACTAGACTGTGCTAAAGCACACTGCTGCATCAAAACCTCCTGCAATAGCAGGGAATATGTTGAATGAAAAATGCTGATTACTCTGTGGAGACAGCTCCCTGACAGCCCTCCTCAACAAATCTATCCTTCTTTCCAGCCTGGTGCCTGGTGCTCAGATGAAGGCAGGCTTGACAGGTCAGCAGGAGGCCAGGCAGTGCCCGAGGATAAGTGAATGACACCACACTCCCTCCTATTCATTGCCACACACAGAGCACACCTTTCTGCTGCTACTCTGCCAGACAGACTCCTCTGCACCCCCATGTGCCCCTCAGGAGTTGTGGTTACCCGGGGGGAACTCAGCCAGCTGCAGGAGAAGTTGGTCCAGGTGAGCTCAGACAGCTGGAGCAGCACATCAGAGCACCCTGCAGTCTCAGGTGACTGGGGCTGAGCTGCTCAAGCCCTTACTGCTGATGTTGCTAAGCAGGACTGAGCTCTGTGGCTGTGCAACACAAGCACCTCTCCATCTGATGGCTGCCACTTCAATCTCCTCCCTGTGCCACGGACAGCATCCCCATCTCCGTGGGCTCACGGTGAGTTATGCCCAGTCTGCTGGAAGGTGGCCTGGCCTCTCGGAGCTGGCCCAGGCTTGGAGTCCTGCACTGTGCCCCCACAGTCATTAAGTGTAATTCTTGGTTTTCATGGTTTTCCAGTCTCAGGGGTCTGAAATAATAGGAGGACCATGTCATAGCCTGCCAGTGTAGTGCTTTCTCAAGGGTGTGTGTTGCGTGCCTCGGGGTGCAGCAAAAAGGCTTTTGGGACATCCAAGGGCAAGAAGGGCTACAGGAATACAGTGCTGCAGGACCGTCAGGATAAGTGGAGGCTATTTGCGGCAGGCTCAGGAGGTAAATTTCCCATCAGCCAGGTGAAACCAGAGGCACTGGGATGTTAGCCCTCATTTATGGTTGCCTTTTAGGGCAAAGAGCAGCTCCCATTCTCTGTGGACCTTTGCAGCTACTGCCCATCCCAGTGAGCATCTCACTCTTGGGAAGAAAAAGGTGTGAAAGGGGAGGAAGAGGAAGCCTGGGCAGGAGTTCAGAGAAGTTAATTGCAAGGTAAGAAAGAATGAGGCAGGACAAAAGTGAAAGTAAATAAAGTCAATTGAAACCAGTAACTGCAGACCTCTTAAAGGAATTTGTAAATCTTGGAAATAAAGAGGAAAGAGTCGCTCTTAGAGCAGAAAGGAAGCCTGAGACCTACAAAAGCTCACCTGTGTCTATGAGAAGTTGAGGTCAAAGCAAATACAACACTGACCCTACTCCTACGCTCAGAAATGCTGCAGGAAACCACCTCACTGTGAGAAGTAGCTGTAACTGGGAACAGACAAACCTGAGGTGGGAAGGACCTGTGGTCTCCAGTTTTCCCTAGGAGCTGAAGTACCTACAGGCAGCCAGGGTAACAGAGGGAGAGGCATCTAAAGCTAATTGGTCGTGATTTGAAAGAGCTAAATATAAATCCTGGGGGAAGACCTCAGCAAGCGGCACGTCTCCAGGGGACGCTGACTCAAGCAGAAGTGGCATGACGCAGATGAATGGGGAGGCAAGGCTGTCCTGAGCAGAAATCTCATTACAGCTACTTAGCTATTCCTGCTAAACTGCCTTCTATTTACTGCCCCAAGGGCTTAAGCAAAGAACATTAAGAATGAGATTAAGAAAGCAGAAATGTAGGCTGAATGTCTGAAAAAATTTCCCTGACACAGCAGGATGAACCAAGCATGTCCACAGAGATCTTTTCCTGGCAGAGACAGAGTGAAAGCAGGCATGATACTGAAGCAATGACTCCTCCATCCCCAACCAAAACTCCCTGGGGATGCTTCCCACCTGCAGGGCACCTCCGGGCTCCTGGCAGACAGGGGAATTGAGGATGCATGCTCCCCCAGAGCATCCTGTGGGCAGAGACGCTCCCACCAGCTGGGTTACTGCCCCCAGGCTGGGTGGGTTCCCCATTTGCCACTCGCCCTTGCTAGGGGTGGGGAGCAGCCCACATACCTCAGAGCCCAGGGTGGGGATTCCACGGGAAGGAGGAAACAGCTCTCTGACCTGCATCCCACTGCCTGGCAGAGGATGTGTGACATCTCACAAGTCTCTGAGCGGAGGGGTGAGCTGGAGCACTTTTAACTGTGCTAGCCTTTCAGCTGCTCCCACAGCCCCCAAGAGCACCGAGGCTCCTACAGGACTGTGTTGTAGCAGTGAAACACGAGCATGTGCTCACCCAGCCAGCGGTTTACCAACTCTCACCCAACTCTGCTTTTGGTTCTCTACAAAACAAGCAAACTATTTAGAAAATGAAAAAACACTGGGGCCCAAGCGCCACTAGTGGAGAGCAAAGCTTTCCTCCCTCTCCTGTCTGGGGATGTCCACCATCTCCAGCAGCAACACCTGCACAGACTGTAGAAACCGTTGCTGCTGGCGCCCAGGCTGGCCATGCAATTAGAGGCTGTCATGTGCTATCTGTCTTGTAATTTGCTACATTGGCACTGGCATCTGTGTTGGTAATTATGCACATAGTGGGATCCACAGCATTACCCACAGCCGCTAGCCCCAGCAAGAGCCAAAAGAGCAAGAGCACAGCTGAGTGAGGAGTCTGGCACCCACAGAAAACGTCACACAATTTGTGTCAGTGCCTTTCTGTGGAGGGCTGGTGGGAAGTGACTGCAAATATTCACTTTTATAAACAAGAGTTGAGTAACCACTGTGTAAATAATAGCAACTTTGTTCATCCTGCCACCTCTTCTGCTACTGCAGTGTTGCCATCCACGTAGAAATTGTGTCAGAAAGTTAGTTATCTCTGGGATGGGAAGTGCAGCTAGGACGAGGACTATTTTCTGAAATCCAAGGGAACAGACGAGCAGCTGCTGCCAGGTTTAGTTGGATATATGGTCCCATGCAATCTGAATTACTCTAGACCAGGGAAGGCTGAATGTCTGTGAGGTATAAAGAGGTGAGCAAATCTCCACCTCTCATTTGGACATCCCTGTGTTAAGCTTTTAAGCAGATGCTCAGCTTCAGTCATGAGCTCAGGTTCCAGAACAGAAAAAACACCTGTGGTTCACAATCATGGCAAGACTCCGTGCCAGCTGCCACCAGAGGCTATCAGAAGTTGATGGAGATTCACCAGGCAGGAGATGGCAGTAATTCTATCCTTGTAAAACAATTTTGTCCTGAAAACGTGTTTTCAGCAGTGAAAGATGTTGATATATGTCCCTTCTCACCAGAACTGGGCCTTAGGACCCAGATCTCCAGTGCCAGGGATCTCCTAACACACAACGAGGGAAAACTGCCATGGCCATGGATATTCTGGTCCTGCAGAATCTCTCAAAATTGTCAGTCTGGAACACCCTGGCCTCAAAGCCCAGGAGCTGGAGTGGGGACATCATTCTCTTTCAGGCTTCATGCTTATTGCTGTCTCATCTTGGGCAAAGCAATAATCCCAAGTCTTTTTGCCATTGCAGAGCCAGAATAACAATTTAAATTCCTCAGGAGAAAAAGATCATCCTTTAACAGCGCCCTGCTTTACAAAAGGGTGAGAACCTCATTTTTAGCTTCTGCTTGAATTGCTAAAATAATTACTTACTTCTGGGCACTTTTAATTAATACTCTGCTGTATTGCTAGTTATGTTTAAAACACTTAAGATTGAATCACTCCATCTACAATTTCCTGAAAGCAGCAACCACTGCTGCATTTAGTATTCCAATCCCAAACCATTCTGGAAGAGTTATTTTTATTTGTACACTTCAATGGCCACTGGTAATTCTGCAGCTCAAATCAACATAATGTTTTTTCCATTCCCCAAAATGACACCAAAGTATTTGTGAGAATTGTAGTTGTCCAACCAAATTATCATCAATCACATTAAATTAAAAAGCACAAGAGGGACGGTTCCGCTTTAAATCATCATTTTTGTTCCAAGTTGAGCAAGAGAAATACAGTTTCTCTTCTTCCCTTTTAACAGCCCCAGACTGCACACCCCAGTTCCTGTATTCCTGCTGCTGATGTTCTGCAGGCACCACCAGGTGTTGGGGCTTTCTTCTGAGGATAACAAGAATTTAGAGATGTCGTGGTGTTGCCCACCCAGCACCCAGTGGAGCAGGCTGGGACACCCGGGAGCCTTCAGTGGGAACTGAGCCCACTGGGGACTGAAATGGAGAGAAAACAGAAGGAAAACAAAGAAAGTAGAAGGAAGTTGCCCACACAGAGATGCCACTACATGCCGCAGTGTACCCGAGATCTCCATGGGATGCTGTGGTTGAGCACTTCACCCAGGCATCCCTGTGTACCCTGGCTCAGCAGTGCTTCTGCCCCTCTCCTCTTCCACAGCCCACAGACACCAGTGGCAGGGGCTGCCTTTCTCTGTGCCTGGTCTTCGTGTTTTGACTCATCTTTTTATGATAAGTGAAAACTGCATTTCCAGAACTCTCCCTGTTTAGCCATTGCCTGGCATTGTGCACAGCTGGATATCCTAGCCATCTGGGCACTAAAAAGCCAGTCATTTTTAACCTGGTATCTCATTCCAGCCTCTCTCTGACATTGGTATGGAAAGCAGTTTCACAGAAAACCTGGGGTAACACTGCATCCTTGTGTCAGGTGAAGCTAAATAGCAATGCAACTTCAAAACTCAGTTTAAAGTCACAGCTGTCCCCTCTATTCCCCACCTGTCTTCACACATTGGCATGGGTGGATACAGCTTCACTCACAGCATCCTTGGGAAATCCCTTGTAAAAATCTAACCGTCTACAGGAAGCTAGGAAAAAAATAGGTGGACTTTGTCCTTCTGCTTCTTGGTCATGGGGAGTAAATAAACCCAGGTTCTGGAGCACCCAAGCAATGTGTGTGAGCTATCAGGACCAGCTCTGCCAACTCAGCCAGCTGCTTTGAATGCAGACCACAGGACACAACAGCACTGTCGTCTGCGTGGCCACACCCGGGCTGGATGCTCTGCTACATGCCCACAGCTGATGTTGCTCTGCAGCACTGAGCCTCCAGACCCCAAAATTCCAACAGTGATGCCGGGTATGTGTGAAGGAATTCATCACCTCTGCTTTCGCTGGTGCTCACCTGCAATGAAACACTGACTGTCGAACACACCAGCATGACACCAGTTCTCCTCTGTGACAAAAGATGAGATTTGCTTTCAAAACCAGTATTTAAATATGCTTTTAAAATTTTATTCCAGGGACTTTGGATATATCCGACTAAGCCAGCCCTTTGTCAGATCTCCTCCTCCGGGAGCAGAAACGGCATACAAATATCAGAAAATCCAGAAGCATAAGTAGCATCCAGGGGCAACGAAGCATCTGAAAATCAGCACCAAGCACCTCTGTTCTCTCACCCTCTTCATGCAATGCAGGCGCCCCAGCACTTCTGGCTCCAGTTTAACTTTCCCTGCTCATCGTACAATGGATGACTGAGCCTGGGGAAAGCCAGGCAGAAGTACCAAATCCGAACACTTCCACGAGCAGATGTGGAAGCCTGGCTCGTTCCCAAAGAGCCCTGTTGGCTGCAGAGCAGCACATCCACGCTGTGTTTTCCAAGGGAGCGGGCGGCTGTGCGGCGGGAGGCCGGCAGAGGGCAGCTGCACCCTGCCAAACGCTGGGAATGCTGTGCAAGGAGCGGCTGGCTGCGCGCTCCCTGCCGGGTGAGACACAGGCTCCGCGCACCGGGATCAGCGAAGGGACACGGATGATGGTGGCAGGCGCCGTGCCCTCGCTCCCCACCCTCAGTGCCTCTGCACTGGAGTGCGGAGCCCGCCTGCCCTCTCTGCCGGGAATCTCGGGATCTGAGTGACAGAAATGCTGCAGTCCGTCGTGTCTTCTGGGACTGCTGGACACTCAGCGTGGTCCAGCTGCCCGCAGAGGGTTTAATTTGGTCCTTGAGACGCCCCTGCTGAAGCTACTGCCTTTCTGCAGGGAAGGATGGGTTGGGCAGATGGCAGCCCCCGTGCCTGTGTGGGGTCCCAGACCCAAGGGTGGGTGACAGGGCAGCAGGGATGCCGTCCTCGTTCTGACCCTGATGAGGATGGTTTGAACGCTTCCTGGAAAGAGTCCGTGCAGCCCATGCTAGAAAACTGGGTGAACGCCCTTCACCTTCCCCTTTGTGCTGGGACTCACCCCCGAGACAAGGGAGGCTGCCCCACTATTCCCCTTTCCAAGCACTCGCTGCCACATGTAGGTGAGGTGGGGAGCTGGGACAGGAACACGCCATGCATCACAGAGCCATAAGAAAGGGCACAACCTTGTTAGAGATGCATTTTCTGCAAATCATTCCTCAGTAAATAGATCAGAGGAGCCCCAGCTCTTACATAAACATCAGTGAAGAGAGTGAGCGGAAGAAATTTTAGCCCAGAAATAATTTATGGCCATTCTTTGCCAATACCTGTGACCCATACAATTTGTTAGGCGATCCACATTCATGTGTGGCAAACAAACTTGGACTGGAAACTCCTGCTGGCTTCAGCAGTAATTTTGTTGTTTTCCCAAAGGCAAAGGTGTGTTGTGGGGGCCCATCTTCTGCCACATGTTTTCTTTCTCCTGTTTGCTGAAGTCCATTCCAGGATTTACGTCCTGGTTTTTTACACACTTTATCTGCATGTGAGATTCTTCCCCTGAAGGTTTGACTCTCAAAACAGTCATACAGCAAGCAGCAACCATATCCATCACATTTCCATCTGCAACACACAGTGCTGGTGAAAGCTGGTGGAGACAGCCTGCATTTTCAAACTGAAAAGTCAGCAGGGAAGAGGTCCCTGGGAAAAAAAAAATTAGCTATGACAATGAATTAGGCAACTGCCATGGCAATTTTACACCTCCAGGATATAAAACATAACTGCAGCCCATTGCATTGTTACTCCACCATGTTCCTATGAAAATATGTGGAAAGCAGACACTGCTCATTCCAGAGGAGTTGTGCACACCACTGGGACTACAAGCATGTCACACGCATGTTCCTGGTCTCATCTGTGCCAGAGCAGCATGGCCACAGCAAGTCCAGGTGCATCACAGCACCAGGAGCCTGGTGCACTCTCCTCTTCAGCCACAAAGTCAGAGACTTCCTAACTTCTACAAGGACACTGACACTGAGCTGAGCATTCAATAATCACACCAACTCTTGGCACCAATCTACTGGTGTGGTGGCTGTGCCAGATCAGACAGTTGCCTGGTGGTGGCCTATGACACCATGGGATGAGTGTCTCCGCTCTGCCAGGGAGATTGTGGATCTGAAAGCCTGGGCTGGATTCTGGAAAAACTCTGGGCAGGGGCTGGCCATGGTGAGCCAAGGTGACTGCTTCCTTTGGTTGTTGATATTATCTTGCATTCTGAAGCCACAGACCCAGACCGGGATGGGCCCAGGCCATGGCGCTCTCCTGTGCTCGGCCACACAGACAGACATTCGCTGCCTTCTACGAGGACACGGACAGCAAGTTAAGGCTTCAAGAATCTGGCAGAGGCCTGGGCAGGGGCTGCCCATGGTGAGCCAGGGCGGTTGCCCCACTCTTTGTTCTCATGTCCTTTACAGCCACAGGCCCAGACAGGGACGGGACCAGACCATGGCACACCCCCATCCCCTCCCTCCACTGCCACGCTGCCAGAGGTTTCTGCAGCTTTCGACAAAGCCCTTGACCTAAGGACAAAAAGGTACACAGAGCACCAGCCCGCACTGCACCATGCTCCCACAGGCAGCTGGAGACTCCCCACAGCCATAGACAAGGGAGAACCAGCCTCTGAAGTGTTCAGAAAATGTGTATGTATGGCACCTGGGGACATGGCTTTCTGGTGAAGGTGGCAGTGCTGGGTTAGTGGCTGGAGTCCATGATCTTAGAGGTCTTTCCCAACCTTAACAATTCTATCATACTATGATTCTGTAACACAACAGCCTCAGCCTTCACTTACCTGACACTCCTTGTGGACTGTGGCACAAATCCATTTTCAACTCAGGTTCTCTGAATGATTTTCAATGAATTAGCTATTTATGAATAAATTGTAACCTACTGTATAAACAATTAACATTTCCTGGCGTGTACACCTGGTTTGCAGATCTCTCTTAAGCATGCATTTCCCCAAATGACAACTTGGAATTACATAGAAAAGAATCCAAAATTTTACAGTGCAAATCACTACTGTAGCTGTAATTACTTTTTACCAACACAGTAATGTTGTTAAAACATGATGCTTCCAGTACAAAGTGATGCCCAACTTAGACTATATTACAGGATGGTCAGGGACATTTTTAGCAATGAAGGTATGACTAGTTGCATTCTGATTTCTTTTTCCATTTCAGCTTGTTCCCATTTTCTTTTATAGCATTTTAAACTGTCTAACTTTTTATGGTTTAAAATGAAATGCAGATATTGTAACGTGATCAAATATTTTTTACCTTGTATGTTCTGGATTAACTCGAGAAGTCAAGGTTCTTCTCATGTGTAGAGGATTGTAAGTAAATAAACTGTTTACAAAATAATTCTTATTCTACAACTCTCAGGACAATCAATGCCAGTGCTTGTTCACCCTCACAGTACAAAAGTGTCCTTTTTCTGTTTGTGCCCATTGCCTCATGTTCTGGGGCGAGGATTTCTGGACATGGTAGCATGGGTTGGCTTCTGCTGAGCAGTGCCGTCAGGATGTCTCACACAGGGTATCACACACTCGGTAGTTACTCAGAAAGTAAACCAGGAAGGGAGGCAGGAGCCCTCCTTGGCAGAACAAGCCCTGGGGGGGATGAAATGTTGTAATCTCATCCCAGAGGCTGGGGGAGCTCTGGAGCCTCTTGGAAACTTGCCCGTTCTCGAAGCAAAACGAAGGTAGCCACAGATGCTCCCTTGGCCACTGCACACCCACCGAGTGCCTCGCCTGAGCACCTGGCCACTGCTGCCATCCCACGCATTTTTATTTCACTGTCCTTGAGCTTTTCTGTTCATGCAATTGCCATAGGACCCCGAATCAAAGACCTCTGCAGTTTTAGAGGGACTCTACTCCACAGGAACCACCGGCTTCTGCATGGACATCACAGCCCACAGGCTGAGCAAAAGCGAATCTCCATGAGTCATCCAGCCACCCTCCCACAGAGAAGCAGCTC
Source organism: Atrichornis clamosus (assembly GCA_013400975.1). NCBI lineage: Eukaryota > Metazoa > Chordata > Aves > Passeriformes > Menuridae > Atrichornis > Atrichornis clamosus. Next base: position 59,201 of record WBMZ01011615.1, on the reverse strand, counting down.
GCTCCTGGTTACGTGCTGGAGGTGTGTGCGTCTCCGGCAGAAGGTGGGAAAAGGAAGTATTTAGCTCTCAAGTGCAAAACAAATGTGCAATAAATAGAATCGCTTTTCAGCTGTGAAAAAGCAGTGTTCAAGCCACCAGTGCCCCGGAGCTATTTACTTGGCTACAAAACCGGTGGGTGTAGAACACAGCAGCTCCTGAGTGTTGTTATGCACACTGCAGGTTTTTGTTTGAGCACTTTGTGTGGCTCTCTGCATTGCTTTTAAATAAGCTTGAGGTGCAGGCAGATGCTGTGAGGACACCCTGAATGGGGCAGCTTGAACTCAGCCCTTCCCAGGCACTCAGAAAAAAGATCTGCTGGCGAGGTAGGGCAGAGCAAGGGGTAAAGTTTGTTGGCACCATCACTTGCCCTGGTCTTTCTCCCCCGTTTCCATAAATAATTTGCCACAAATTAATTAACACACTTGAAGTCTCAGCCTCTTCCAGTGCCCATCCCCTGCCACCCTCTGGATCATTGTGTTGCTGAGAAGACAGCAGTCAGTCATGCTTTCTGAGACAAAAATTGCATGTGGAGTTGTAGAATCATTAGTGCTCATCATTATTTTCTCAGAAACAAGTCAAAATGCACCTACGCTGGACAGAAATTTGGAATATTCCTTCACATATCCTGTCAGCTGGATACTTGCTAGCTACATCCCTGTTAGCACTGTGAGTGTGGTAGGCAGCGTTCCCTGGGACTAGACCTCAGTGGCCCACCACAGCTCGTCCCTGCTGACCATGATTGTTCCAAATCCTTCCAGGGGGTGGCTGAGCACTGTCCCTCAATGGGTTGATGCCAGATCCTTGCCCAGAGACACAGAGATGTGTGTTTGGGTAGCATTTGCCCCCAGGTCACCTCCCATCTCCTCCTGGGGAATTGCCCACTTGCCTTTGAGTCCCTGTAGGGTCTCTGCCCTAAGGCAGCAGAGTGCCCACAACCTTTCCCACATGATAAATCCAGTGCAGGAGCTTCAGGGCAATTATCATGGCTGGGCCTTGGCAGGGAAAACTTGGACTTATTCTGAATGTAATTCTGGAGCATTTGAGTATCTGTTTGGTAAGCAACCCTCTCCACAGCTGAGCATGGCCAACAGGACACACCTTCTTACTCCACTCCATGCCATGATGGCCTGTCTGTTGTGAAACCTCGTTAGCATAATTTAAGAGGTTATTTTGTGAGAAAGACTGACCTATGCCAAAACTAACACAGGAAAAGAACCGTCATCTGTTTTCCTTTATGAAGTGCTATTGCTGTGCCAAAACCATGCCCCAAAACTCCTAATGTTTGATCCAAGACCAAGACACTGTCCAACAACAACAAAACCACTTATGGTTGCACTCCTATCCTAGTCCAGCCAGAGGGTAGGGTCTCCCCAGCATTTAGTGCTTGGGAGACATTCTCTTGAAGACCCAATGTATGTGAATAATTTGTTGTGCAAAAGCCAGATGTTCCAGAGGAGACCACTTCATGGTACCAGCATCATTACTAAGTAAATTGCACGTGCATTCAGTATCTTCACAGAAAAACAGACTGAAATAACCACCTCTGAAGAAACCATTGCAAACTTTGTCTTATTAGACAAAGCAAAAATGGTTTCAGTCCTAAACTTATTTATTCAGAATTAAATTCTTTCACTTCAAAATAGAGAGTCCATGTGGGAGTTGCCTGGGGGCAGGTTATCCTGTTACAGGTATTCCCAGCCCTCGGAGGAAGGGTGCCAACAATTTCAACATGACATTAAAACACAAAATAAATATAAAAAGACAAACACAAAATCTAAAAAAATTAAAAAAGAAAAGACCAAAACAAATGGAAAAAAACCCCAAACAACAACTCCTGGAGCAGGTCCGGGAGCTGTGATATTGAACCAGGGTATCACAGCTGAGCCCCCAGCACCCACTGCAGGATGCTGCCCAAGTTGGTGTGAGAACCCAGGAAAGAAATGGGGTAAAGATGATGGCTACATGGCTGAGATACTCATGGGGTTTGCTGCTTCTGACCATGCACTTGCAGGCAGGCAGGGTGGTAACTGCAAGGGGGAAAGATGACACCTACAGTAAATCTGTCAAAGGCACCCCGTGTCCGTGAATAATTCACACCTGCCTGGGCTGTCCCACCCAAAACAGCCCTGCTCTGGTTTGCGGTCTTTGGCAAACCGACGGGACACACACACAGTGTTCCCACTGCGTTGGCAGCAGGCACCCAGCTGAGCAAGTGGGGCGACTTCTTCAGCCAAACAAATGACATTGCTTCATCAGGCAACAGCCTCTGGATCCAGTCCATGCCTGCCTGGCCAGGCTCACTCAGGGCACAGCAGGGCAAACCCAGCAGGGGCAAAGAGGAAAACTACAGGGGCCAAACGGGGATGCCCAGAGCCCTGCCCATACCCAGTACAGCCACAGCCTCCAGACTGCCCTGCAGGCTGTCACCAGAGCACTGAGCTGCAGCAGTGCTCAGGGATGTGCCAGACAGAGAGGTTTTCTGTCCCAGCCTCCAATGGGTCGCATGTCTGAGCACTGAGCAGTGCCTGCTGAAAAGAGCCACAGCGGAGTGGGAAGAGACAAGAGGGAAGAGGGGTCTGGTGCCAGCAGGGCGTGGTGGGAAGGTTTATTCCTGAAGGCTTTGCCGCAGGCACCAGGGCATCATCCCTGGTTATGAGAAAGATGTGTTGGGAGCAAAGAGATCAACTGTGAGCAGCCTGTGCCACGGCGTTGCAAAAAATATGGTTGGGAAGATGTCAGGGCTCATGGATAGTATCTGGCTTTTTGAGCTTCACAACTAAATGCCGAGTTCCTCTAATTTACTACCACATTAAACTTATAAACCAACAACTTATTGTTTCATAATCTCTCCCAGGGGAAGGAAAGCTGTTGCAGGATCCTGCAAGAGCTGCAGTGAATGTTGGAGGTTAGTCCAGCAATCTCACTGTGAGAGCTCTTCATGAGACAGGCCTCCAACAACAACCACTGCTCCCCAGGAAATGCAGCTTCACACTGCCATGGCTGTCTGAAGAAGAAATGCAGTGCTGGATGGAAAATGCTGTCCAGGAGCAATGTACCCACGAAGCCTGCAGCTCTGCTGGTCCTGCAGCTTGCTGGGTCACAGCAAAGCTCAGAGCCAACCAGCTGGGTTTCTTCCATGTCCATAGTGAACTCCTCTTGGCCAATAATTTCTTCTTGGCCTCCTGTTCCCTTGATTCTTGTTCCAGAGAAATGCCTACACTCCTCAAAAGCTTTCCCTTTGCCCAACAGCTTTCAAAGGAGCTTTAGGACATTTTTCTTCTCTTTTTTTTCCCCTTCAATCCCATTTCTTCAGCTATTGGGTGGCAGTTAATGCAAATATCTTCATAGGTCAATTCACTTCAGAAGCTGAGCTCTTGAAGATGAGAGAAGTAACAAGTTGTTAAGTCTGTTCAGTTTCTATGGCAGCAAGAAGAGAGGTTTTTCATTAGGTCCTGCTTTCAAGACACCGCTTCCAGGGAAGCTCCCAGTCTCTGGCAAACAATGGTCCCTGTGTGACCTGTGGCTTCAGGACCTGCCAGACCCACGGACATGCCGCTGACGGAGCTGGCTGGCAGTTTGTGTCAGGAGAGCAGTGTGGAGTAGAAGCCCTAGGGCTGAGGTGCTGTTGAGTAGCAATTCAGGGGGAGCATGGCGGGGAATGGGAAAACTCGGTGAAGACAGTCTAGCAGCTGAACTAAATGAACTCACATCTGTCCTCCTTCAAGCAGTCTCATGGCCAGAGGACACTGGATCCATCCCTACGCTCTAAAGCCGAAAGACTGACTTTTTACAAAGATGTGAGGTACCGAACAAGAGACGAAACACTGTATTTCTTCATGATATTATGCAGGGCTGAAAGTGCATAATCATAAATTTAAAATCCAGGAAGAGCTTGGCAATGGTAGGACAATTTCTGTATGTAACATTTCATTTAATGTACCCTGTGGAACAAGCTCAAATCTGCTTTTCCATCAATGCTGTTTACAATGAATCAAAGCAGGTTGGGTGTCAGGATCACCAACATTGCTGCTTTGGTAGGAGTCCTGAGGGACACAGAGACTTCCCTGGAAACTGCCTACTCCTGCACAGTGGTTTGTCTGGACACTTGCAGGTATCCTCCAAAATGTTCTTTTGAGATTTCCATAGGTACAAAATATCATGTTTGTGCTGACAGAACACATTTTTTTTAGATGTAGCTCAACATCCTTGCTTTATTCTCTGTCTTATTGCACTGATAGGCCAGATTAGTTGTTTTCTTGACCAAAACACAGGTTGCCTTTGAGAATCAAGTGATATGTTCTTCTCTCTTTGAATAGCAGGGAAATCTTTTCTGAAGCCTTGCAAGGCAGTATCTGGAGTACATAGTGTGGTAGCTGGGCCTGGAGAGGGAGAAGGAGCCACTGCTAGCACAGCAGGAAGAGTCGGCAAACAAAATGATGGATACCATTTAGGAGAGATGTGAGGGCACAGGGGAGGTCTCTAGAATCAGAGAATAGAAGAAGGAATGGGGAGAGAATGAGGCACATGGATGCCTTTGGCAGCCTGGCCAGGGCAAACCAGGCTAAGGTGTTGCTTTTCCCCCAAAGGTGAACACATTTTTCAGCAGGAAGAATAACTCTTCAGCTCCCCATTATGAAAAAATGGACTCTGAAAGGGCAGAAATTCAGGATAGTGGCACATGGCATCAAGAATTGGACTACCCTCTCTAGCTTTAGCCTTATATAACTCTGATTCCTGACCCCATGAAGGCAAGATATTGCCTTGGTGCTGAGCTTGGCACTCACAGGACTTGGTCCCTTCCCAGAAATGTTGAGCCATGTGGCTTCTTAAGGTACTCCTGTAATCAAACACCAAAAAGGATTGTTTCCACTGGCCAAGTCTAAACTGGTTGCCCCTCTCATCTCCAGATTAGACTCCCACTCTCTAGCCAATAAAGAAAGACAGTAAACTCCAAATACCACCATCAACACTCCCAACTCGCCGGTCTTAAACACACGCCTCAGGACGAGTTGAATCCTCCAAGGGGAACACACCTCCTTCCACTGATGAGAGGGAGAGCCCAGTGAGCCAGCTGGGCTGGACACCCTGCCTCCAAGACCCAAAGTGAGGTGAGATGGCTCCCACCTCATATAGCCTCTCACATCACCCCAGTCTTGCCTAATGATGCTCTTCATCACTGCCAATAACCTGAGCATTAATTAGGATCACAGGCCAAGAGGTCACAAAAATGGAGTTCCTGATGTCCAGGTCTGCCTCCAGGGGCTTGGTGCAGCTGCTGCCTGTACAGGAGCTCCCAGCAGTGCTTGTAGGGCACCTGGGGCATCTCTGTCAAAGAGCCATTACCAGCACAGCTCTCCTTCAGCTCCTTTGTGCATTGCCCTTGTCCAAGGTGAAATGCTGCTCCATGGGTTAGGATCACACTGCTTTCTCTAATAAAAGTGATGCTGCATGAAGATTAAATTTTATCCCATTCCTATGCCAATAAGACATCTTCATAGACTGGATTTCAAGGGATCATGGTTGTTGTCTCCTTGCTGTCATTGCCCTGCAGGTTACTTCAAGTGTGTCAGAGAATGACAGAATAACTGAGGTAAGAAGAGGCCTCTGGAAGTCTTCAGGTACCAGCCCAGTTCTAAGTGGTTTAAATTATAGCAAGCTGATCAGGGCCATGATGAATTTGAACACCTCCAAGGACAGAGACACCACCCTCTCTCTGGGTAGCCTGTGTCAGTGTTTGACCACTCTCATGGTGCCAAGCCTTATATCTAAACAGAATGTCCTGTGCTGCCTCTTGTCCTTTCAGCATGCATGTCCTGTAAAGATCTGGATCCTGGATTTCCTATTACCTCGCATAGGGTAGTTGTAGGCAAAAACTGGATCTTTCCTTTGCCTTCTCCTACAACTAAATAAGCTCAGCTCTCTCCCTGTCTCCTGGTACCTAAATGTGCACCAGCCATCTTGGTGACCCTCCACGCTCTCTCCAGTCCATCAGTCCCCCAACAATTCTCTCTCTACACCAGTTCTCCTCTCCCTGGCTTTCCTTCCTCCCCTGGGGGACGGGACACCCTCCCACATGGGTCCAACAAGAAGCACATGCAGCAAGCACAGGACTGAGAGTGCCCTCAGTGTCCGGTTTCCTGGAGCACTCAAGCACCAGGGGTCAAACCCCAAAACCAGCAGGTTAGCAAGGGGGAAGGAGACACCTTGTCACCCTTGTTCTGAGAGGGGAGGAAGTGCAACAAGGTTTGCAGCAGCAAAAGCAAAAACACTTAGGATGGGATCTGAGCATCTTATCATTCCCCAAGTCTGTTAAACCTATTTTACAGATATAGAAATGAGGAAGAAGGAGACTAAGGAACTATCTCACAGAAAGCCTTCAAAGACCAGGACACTTCACCACTGGGCACAGGTTATGTTATCCTTGAGATGCCTCGTGGAATCCCTCATAGATTTTAGAGCAATAGGGGTCAGGTCACTGTCTCTAATATAGAAAGATGAGGCTTATGCCGAAGATGTGTACTGAATATATAACTGCAAATGGCACAGTGACTCTGCATTCAGCAAGTGTCACCAGGCATGGGAACTAAGGAAAAGCCCTCCTGCCTGTGAAAGATTTTGCATGCAGAAGACAGAGAGCATGAAGGGTTGAGGGTGCCTTCCTGTATGCAGAGCCCTGACGGAAACACACAGTTTGCAGGGCTGATCTATCCACACCCAGCTGTGGGCTGAGCCTGGAAAAGATCAGAGCTTGCCTCACATCTCCACGGAGCCTGGGGGCACAATTTAGCAAGGGTCTCCAAGCGCAGACGTGCGATCCCGGAGTCACTCACCCTCCCCGGGGCTGCCCCGGCGCGTTGCCGGTGCCCGGAGCGCGGCCTGCCCGTCACACAGGAGCCTTCACAGCTGCACAGCCTTGCAATAGGCTCTGAAGTGGAAGAAACTGTTTTCTCAGCATTTTATTTCAACTAATGTGTTCAGGCTAGTATCACAGTGTGCTATTAATCCTGCTCCGGTTTGTAATTCTGCTTTCATGTTGGCTCCATTTTTCTCTTTTTAATACCACTATCTGGCCTTCTGGTTCTTAAATGTGGGATCTATTTTTTTGTCTGCTGCAGCAGAATGAGCTAATTTGGTCCTTCAGTGCATAAGCAACAGGACTGTGAAGTGGAATAGAAGGCGATTTTATCTCTGTGTATGTCCTTGCTCAAGTTGACACTAGAATACTGCATCCTGCTGAGGTGCCATATTTAAAAGAGGACATAAAAAAACTGGAGCGGGTAAAGAAAAGAGGCATAAAAAATGGTTTGAGAGCTGAAGAAAATCACTTCCAGGGAGAGACTTCTAGAGGTCAGCCTTCTAACTTGTCAGAAAGAAAACTGAGAAGTGATTTGATGATGTGTATAAGTACATGAGTGGAGAGAAAATATGGGATGTTAAGGGGGTACTAAAAATTTAGTCTGAGAAAGGCACACAGATAGAAAGTGATGGGCACTGGAGAACACTCCAAGCTGAATTAGAAATCAGGCACACTTTTTAACCATAAGGACATTAACCTTCTGGAGAAAATTGCAAAGGAAGTGATGGATACTGCATTTCCTGAGGCGTTTGAGACAAGATTGGATGCTAATTCCACATATCATGATATAGGCAGGGATTCCTAGGGGATGGAAATTGAGATGAGTTTGCCCAAATACAACCTGGGAGGTGAGAGAATCTAGCTTCACAAAAACTAGAATCCCACGTTTTGTTTTATATGCCCTTTTTTCCTGTTGCCCATCATCTTCTTGAACTAAATCCTTGGAGGGGGGGGTGTTACTCAGTTCCTAAAATATTAATAAACTACAAGTAAGCCAAGTGGTCACTTCTAAGGCTAGCAGGGGATACAGAGAGGGAGGACTGGAGTATGAGGATGCATGTTGTGAGACTGCTCCCATGTGAACACCTTCAGGACTGTGGAGCATGGTGGTGAATGCCAGCACCCAGCCAGTCCCAGTATTTCCACACTGGCTGGCACGGTCCCACCAACTTGGTGTGAAAAAGGGGCATCAGACCCTCGAAACTGAACTTCACCCACCCCCCTCCTGGTAGGTGCCAGCTGCAACGCCATGAAGGAGCGCTTATAAACTCATGTCTTTGGTGTACAGGAGAAGGGGATAAAGACTGTAAAGACAAAATTGTGGCAGAACTCATCAGAACTAGATCCAGAGGATCACTTAGAACACTCCCCTGCTCACAGGCAGGATGGCTCCTTCAGTGCTGTTTGTGGGGGACAATTGGTAGTTCAGACACACCTCACTTGGACCATGCCTCCACAACACTTCCAATTTTTGCTGTAGGGATGTTTCAATTCTTTTCCTTGATTTTTAACACAAATATCCCATATGTTAACCTGAGCCAATTTCTCTCTGTCTTCCCCACAGCGGACACCAAGAATGGTATATCCTCTCCCTCTTTGAAAATTTTTAGTATATTTTTATATTTTAAAGGATTTTTTGAAATCAGATTTTTAAAAACAGACTATTTAGAAAAGAATCAATTTAACTCCTCTTAAAGTTTTCTTTTTAAAAATTTAGTGATTCTCATTCTGAGCACCTTTCTCCACAGACCATGTTTCTTTGCACCTCTTCTGTTTCTTACTGCCTTTCTGTGGAGGCCCTCAGATCCCCCATGTTCTCTTAACCACAGTGCCAGCACCGGGAACAGAACCCCAGGGGATAAGGACAAGAAGCCCTTTCTTTCACCCAGAGAGCAGGATGCTGGTCCCTCACGCCCAGCTGGTGATGTCCTGAGACACCCAGACCCTTCCCTGGACTGCTGTTGCTGCTCAGGTCATTTCCCCATCCTTCACATGTACACTTAATAAATATATCCCCAATTATGCAACTCCTCATTTGTAAACATGGACCTTTCAAAAGACTCCTACATGTCTGCATCAGAAAAATGACATGTCAGAAAGCCGCAAAGAGAAACTTCCAATTAAGCTCACTTTGTAAATCATCTGCGGTTTCTAAACAAGCCTGGTGCATCACATTCCTCTTGGTTTTCCTCGTGATGGATGTTTGCAGTCAGCACTTTGTGCACAAACCTTTGCACTGGCTTTAACGCTGAAGCTGCTCTGAGCAAGAGGCGGGTGCCTGAGCCCAGCCCCAAGGCCGGGAGCTGCATCCAGCCCCCAGCTATGGCTGTGAGATGCACAACAGAAAGCTGCTGGGCATGTAAAGCAACTGCTGAGCTGTTCTAGCTCTTAAAACTTCCTCAAAGGGCTTATGAATCTTGAAAGCAGCTTGAACCCTTTCTTTCCCCAATAATTTCTTACTCTCTTAAAGGACACATTGCTGCAGATGGCTGCATTTGGGAGGTTTTTGTTGGATCAAGGAGTCAAGTGGTCTTCAAGAAATCAGAGCTCAGCAGGACCCTGAATCCCTTCCAGCTGAGCTCTTATGCTCTGCAGCCTCTGTGCTTCTTAATAAATTTCAGTATTTATCAATCCAGTGTGAGCACCACATCCCAAGGAACCTTAAATCAAAGTGGTTTTAAGCTCCATGTACATGGCATATAAAATACTGTTTGAGGGATTTGTGCTGGCTGAGCAAGTGGGTTCTGCATGCTCAGTACCTGCAGACTCCTCTCTGTACCGGAAAATTACATGGAAAACTCTGAGGGTTAAATAAAAAACAAGGCTTAAATGTAAATTTGTAATGAGTCCTGAGAGACTGGAGGAGATGCTGAAACATTTGTTTCATGGCGTGCTAAATCCATTCTTAAGGATAAAATGACTTTGTCTCAAGGTAAAACTGAACGTGAAGAGCAGAGCTTGCTAGAGACACAAAATGGTCCAGCTCTGTGTCACGTAGCAACAATAGTTGAAAAATCCTGGTGGGACTAAAAATCCTTCAGGAAGGCAAGCCAGAAGATGTTGCACCATCTCTCTTTGGGAGCAGATGGAAATGGTGCCAACCTCATCTTCACAAAGAGCAGGCCCAGCCCTCCCTGCTGCCCATGCCCCACAGTGCCCCACCTGGGTCTGGGAGCTGCCCAGCCAAACTGCAAAGCATCCTACGGCAGTGGTCTGGACAGCTTCCTTCAGCCTCTTGGAAGACACCATCTGTAGGTCTGCTAACAAGCACCAGGGTCAGCAACAAGCTATTAGTGCACCCTGGCTGCGCCCATGATGGATCTCCCACTGCCGCTCTGGCCTCTTCCTTTGCCCATCTTGGCTTGTCTCACTGGTGTCCCCAATTTCTTGTTCAGGCTGGGCTTGTCGTTCTTGTGTGCCTGTCCAGCACTTTGCACAACACAGGTCTCTGAAGAGATGCGGTGCCCACAGAAAGATCAACGACCTTAGCAACACCCCTTTAATGGGACCCTCTGTCCCCACCCCTTGAGAGGAGTGTTAGCAAAACCCACAGCTATGAGAAACCATGATTTAGCCACCAAAGCCATATCAACTAGAAGTCTGTTGTCTCAGAGCATAGAGTACAGTCGGAGGACACTCATCGTCTCCCTTTAGTGCATTTGGTGTGACAGTACTGCCAATAACCTTCCCCAGGTGCACCCTCAGCCCTGCGCAGGGTAGATCTACCTGGAAATAAGCTTGACCCCACCCTGAAGGATGGGGAGACCTGGTTGTTTTTATGCATGACCTCAAGTGCACCAGGTTGAATGAGAAGACATGAGAACCCAAGTGATTTTTATGCTGGTTGGAGCACAAGTGCAGCCTGTCTATATCCTGTCAAAACATCCTAGTCTGAGAGGAAGGAGCCAAACATTTAGTATCAAAGAGAAAAAAAGGTTTCCCAGCCTCACAGGCAACCAGAAGAAGCTATGCAGGACAGATTTTTAACATAAAGCACAGGGCAAAGAAACATCTCTTTCCAACAACCCCTTCTCCTTTGTCCTCCCCTCCTGAGGCTCAGATCTGTTGGTAGGTTTTGTCAAGAAAAGAGCAGACATGGGCCATCTCCATCCCTCTATACCTCTCCTGGCCTGGTATTGTCAGAAAGCCACTTGCTGGCCCTGGCCAGACCAAGTCCATGTTAGACATTTAGGAATCACTCAGAGGCACAGTGAAAGCCAGGTGGTATCCCACACTTCCCACTGGCCAGTGTACCTGCACAGCAGATCCACTGGCAACTGGCTGGGCAGGAATGGTCTGAGGGAAAGATGCTGCAGAAATTATGAGAGGAAAAATCTATACGATAGTCTGAACTCTGGATGATCAGCCTTCTTTAGGTCCCTGATATCTCCTGTTTGTCCTTCCTTCCTCTCTCCTGCTAAAGGAAGAATCCTCTCTGCTGACTCCTGGCAGATCCTGCCAAATTAGAGCCTGTATCTACAGTTCTCCTGGAAAAAAGTCTCTGTCCTGTCCCATATTCCCCTGCTCACAGTGCTTGCCAGGAGGGGCCAGGATGAAGATGCACAGCTTCAACATTTCCATGTTACCCACTCAGTCTCACTACTTCGAGTGTGCTGGTCCCACGTGGACAGGCTGGACTAAACTTGGTTTGAGAAAAACTAAAACCAGGAGCCTTCCAGGGAGTATGGAGGGTGTTTAACAGTCTGCAAAGGAGAACTGTGCTGAGACTGAGCTTGGGATTGACTTTGATACTAGGGTGGTAAAGGGTACATGTCTGCACCTAAGACACTGAGGGACCATGGCACGTCTGAAGGTAGGTAATTGGCAGGCTGCAGTTCTGGTGGGACACGGAGGGCAAGAGGCACTGAGGAGATACAGACCAGCTCAGGGAGGTTTTTCACACCTAAAGTTCATCATTAAACAGGTTCTCCTCGACTCCCTTTGTTATAAATGGCACTCTAGACGCACAGTCATCTGACCCCGGAGAAGGAGTCCCAGATGATATCACCATCCTAAGCTTGCCCATTTCTCTCCACCAGCTCTGCAGGGAGTTTGGGTGACTAGCTCGGACACAAATATCTGCAGTTGAGCAAAAGGAGCTCCAAACTCATACCCTTCAAGCAGCCATGGATCCTCGGGCAACTGCATCATCATTCCAGGACTAGTTCCAGCAGCAGGAATTCCTACCACCAATGTCTTCCTCAGCCTGTCCCACAGACCTTCCCTGATCCTGTTCAACAGCATCTCAAGCAAGTGTGACTCCCATTTAGGAAGCTGTGTGGTGGGCTCTGTCCGGTGGGTTCAGACACAAGCTTGTTCTTGTCCTTTACCAAATCTGGCCAGACATTTTTTCCTTAAGTGTGACCATACTTTTGTCTTCTTAAAACTACTCTGCACCATTAGAGGAAAAGACTGCAGATAACTATCAGAACGACTGAGAGTTGAAACAAGATATAAAATACCTCTAGTTGGAAGAAGTCTTTGAGAAGGAGAGTTGCTGGGTCTCTAACGGGAGACAAAGCCTTTGCATTCCCAGGGTCCCCAGGCCCTCTGCTGCAAAGGTGTGGCTGTCTGCACACAGCCGCTGCGGGCACACCCACACACAGTCCCAGCAGAGCCACACAACAGAAAAAACACAAACCAGCCCCATCGCCAAGCAGCAGAAGTGCAATAGCTTTATTCCCACCTTGGCTGCAACAACCACCACCAGATATGAAGGGAATCTGTTGAACAGACTCAGTCTAAGTGGGTTCATTTTTTGCATAACAGGGTTTCTGGTGCCAAATGCTTAGCAGCTCCCTCTGGGAGACTGCAGTCTGGCATTGCTTCTGGACAGCCCGAGAGCAAGGAGCGTGCACTGGAGAATCATGTATCAACAGGGTTTTGCACAGAGCAACTGGGTACCCATGGCAGTGGGGACCCGAGTGTGAACGCCTGGGCTCTGTGCACACACAGGAGAAAGGCAGAGGCAGGGAGACTGGCAGAAGGCAATTGCAATTCATCCACACTCACACCCTTCCCTAGTTACTGCTGGCCGTGCTACCCCTGGAGTGTGATACCTGGTGTCAAATCTTTTCCTCCCCTCTGTCTGGGCAGCATCCAAACATCCTCCAAAATGCTGTGGTCTCAAACCATGTGGTTTGAGCACTCAAACTGCATCCCCTGCAAACAGAATACCCACATCTTTCCTCTCACTGCTGTCTGGGGAGCTCCTGCATCTTCTGCCACTTCCCTGTGTATCCCACTGCCTACCAATGTCTCAGTTATCTAATGAGCCCTGCTTGCTGTGCAATAATAACACACTTAAGTCTTCTGCCCTCCTGTAAGTTGTAAAACCAAATACTTGGTTTATTTGCTTGATTACAGTAATGTACCATAACAGCAATTTCTTTCTTTCTTTGCCTTACTGGGTAACTTGCTGTGTGTGGCTTATGGACTCACCATCCACGCTTCTGTGATCTGTGTTAAGTAAACAACAGGCTCAGTCGGAAAGAAAGGGTGCTGAAGAGGATCCGGCTTATACAGGAGACTGAAGGAGCTTATGCAGTATACAGGAGACTGAAGGAGCTTATGCAGTACAACAAGGCACAAGGTGTTGCTTTATATGGTGATTCTATAAATGCATTCATGGATGTAGGATAAATATCAGGGAGTAAGAAATATTCATTGGATGGTGACATTAGCACAAGATCAGATGGATACAAATCAAGCGTGAACTCAGTTTGGAAACGAGTTCCAAATCATCTGTGAGAAAACAAAACATCTGGACATGCTACAGAGATGGAAAAGGCCTCCTGGGTTACAGGCTCCACTCCATCTTAAAACTGGTTAGTTTTTCATTTGTTCCTTCCTTTGTTTCAAAGAAAGTTTCCTGCTCTTCTCCCATCTGCGTCTATATTGCAGGCCTGAGGGAGTGCGGCTCCCTCTCCTCACCAGTGATTTCCCTTGCCCGGAGCGGGTGGGCACACAGGGTCGCAGCCCAGCATCCCGTCCTACCCCATCACTGCCTGAGCTCCTCCGCAAGCCCCTCCCCAGCCATTTGCTCGTCCTTTGCTCCCACACGCTTCCCTGGGGTTGTGCTTTGCAGAAGCACGGCTGCCTTGGCGGGTGAAGGAGGGGAGCCTGGACGGGGTGCCAAGCATTTGGTTAAGCTGGGCAGATCCCAGTTTAAATAAATCCGAATTTCCAGGGCCTGGAGATGGAGGCTGATCTGGCAGCCCCACTAGGGAAGGGGCCGATTTCCTGCCTCGCTCCCTCTGAGCTGAGGCACCCAGATCCCTCAGGCAGGGGAGGAGCACAGGCACCACAGCTCTTGGCTACTCGGTGAGATGGAAGGAGTCCGGCACCCCAGCACCATGGTAAAAATGTCTAATTAGATACAACAGAGAGATAGATATGCATACTCAGGGATCTTTCTACACAAGCATAATTTAAGGGAAGTCAAATATTTATTTTAAATGGCTGTGCCATATGCTGATGAAATGCTAATGTGCACAGAAAAAAACCCACACTGTAAATAAACTCTCCAGAAGCACCTCACATTCATGGAGCTTCATCTTTCTGAGCAAACTAACAAGTAGAAAATAAAATCAACAGCATCTATTACAGATTCCCTTCCATAAGAAATTCAGGCAAGTTTAGGATGACATGGGCCAATGCTTTACAAACCATCATCTGCAGCCCACAGGAGCACCTATTAAGGGTCTGCAGAAGGTATTTAAGGAAAACAAACTTGCTCTATTTAATTCAGGAATCTTCAGCATCAGTACAAAAAATGCTAGGGGGCTGCAAATCAAAAGCAACTGAAAAGTACTACTCTTTGCTTTAGAGTTGGGAACTGGGAGTCAGAGGGACAGTTTTGTCTCCTCCACCAATCCCAGGACCTTCCACCTTGCTCCTCATCCTTCTACCATCCCAATTCCCTATAATTGCAGCATCTCTTCTTGCATCTCTTCTTGCATCCCCAAATGGTACCCAGCACAACAAAGTCCCAGGACCCTACAGAAATACACTACTATTAACATTTCCTTATTCTTCTAGACCTCCAAACATGCTCCAGTCCCAGCACATGCCAAAGTATGAAGACATTTCAAGACAGGCAGCAAGCTATTAGAAAGTCCAATTTGATTATCTGAAAAGCTTTTGTAGTGGCAGTAACAAACAGGCCCTGGACATTGGCATGTTTTTAAGCAGCAAGACTGGGTGATGAAACCTTCTGGCAGTGCCTGAAATTGGCTTCCTCTGTGCACCGAGCCACTTCCATCCTCTTACAGACATTCTCCTCACTGGCAAAGATGCAAAGACCCACATTTTTATCAAAATCCACATTGCTTGTTGCCAGCATCTCCTTGAGGCTATTCCCTTTTTTGTCGTGGTTGTATTTATAAGCCCTGTGCAGAGCTGCTGTGGTTTCTGTTCCCACCAGTCCGATTGGTATTCAGTGCAGTTGTTCTCACCTTCACCATTTGTGTGACCTTTACTGCACAAGGAAGATCTCATGCCACTGGCCTGTTCAATTAGCTGTCACACAGCACGCTGCGCAAGGACACCAACCACTAAGCAAAATAGGGCTCTGTGGAACAGCATCATCTGCAAAGGCTGTCTGAGAGATGGACCAACAATGGTAATTATTTCAAAACAAATTGGAACCAGAAAGCACAACCCAGCAGTGCAACTGCTAGACAAAAAGGAAAGCCACAAAGAGAAGAAATTGCAGCTCTCGGTGTCTTGAGTACTCTTGTATCTTCCTCCAGGCAAATATTTTTCTACCTTTCTTGCTCGGCAAGCTCAAGTTCAAAAAACTCTTAATTCCAAGACATTTTCTTTCACAGCAATTAACATATGCAAGGGGCTGCATACCAATGAGAGCAACACAGTTGCAAACTGGCAGTAGGAAATTCTCTCTTTGTCAAACAAATATTCTAACTTTGTACAAAGCAACACTGCTTAGTGTACAGACGGTCAGGCAGGATGCATGATGCTTTTCTCCAAAAGTAAGCATGCTGGGAATGGGATCCACAGCTTCATGTAACAACCAGATCACAGCATCTCCAAAATCCTAACCTGGACACTTGAACAAATACCCCACGGCTTCCCCCTAACTCTGAGAAAAATGCTCCTCCTACAACAAAGAAATCACAAATACACAAAAGCCAGAAAACAGAGCTTGGACACGATACAATCCTAACTATGCCTGTGCAGTAGGAGTGGGAACATCCCCACACTTTGCCACTTCCTAACAAAGCCAGAACTTTCCTTGTGGCACCTCCTTGGCTGCTGAGGTAAGTTTTCTTGCATGGGGCAACCAGGCTAGCAAAGACATTTCATCCCCTCTGCTTTTAATGCTAGTTGGGGCCTTCTGAAGAAGAGGAGAATGGCCTGAATGTTTCCAAGAGACCTAGGTGCAGACATGCGCAGAAGCGTGGCACTTCAGCTGATCAAAAGACAGCTCTGTATCGCACAAAAGGAGCTCCTCTGTTAGAGATACTGAACCACCGTGTATGCGATAAGTGGGTCACAAGAACAGGTCACAACCAGCACACAAAACCAGGCTGGCTTAGGAGGCGGAGAGGGTCACACGGACCCGTGCTGTGGGATGTGGGAACATCACGTGCTGCTGCAGCTCTGTCAGCTACGGCTTCTGAGGCAGCTGGGCTCTGAACACAAGTGACTGAGGCATCTGCAGGGATGGCCAAGCTTCTGCACAGCACTCTAGTGAAACACTTAACGTGAGCAGCGAAAAACATAGTGTGCCACATTCTCTGAACTGCACCATCTCTGCCTTTGCTATCACCAGCATGTGTGGCTTTACACAGTCTGTTCTATTCCATCAGAGGTTTACTGAGACTATTCCTGTCTGTCTTGACTCCACTCTGCACCCACAGTGCTGTTCAGTGGGCAGCTCGCACAGAGTGAGCTCGGCTGCTGGCACTCTACACCAGCGTGTAGCTCTGGCACTTTCAGGCTCCCTGCCTGCTCCCTGGCAGCAGAGTCTCACCTGTGTGTTCATCATGTACTTCTCTGTCACTACAGCTCTGAAAAAATATCTCAATTCACAATCTGATTCAGAGTGGCTTATTCCAACAACAGACCAAAAAAAAATTCACTAGTTCTTCTGTTTCTTCCACCTCCTCATGCCTGGATTGTACCACAAAGTCTTCGCTCATTTGATGGAGGACTTCTTTACAGCACACAAGCTCTTTCATCTTTCCCATGATCAGAACAAGTCAGTGCACCTTTGCTATTTCAGTCTCTTTTAAACTGGGGTGAGCTGAACTTTCTACATGAAGATTTGACCTCTCCTGAAATCCCCTGATCAGCATTTCCCTTGCTCACTCTTTCATGTTGGAAGCATTATGAAACACGGGAAGCTACACATTCTTTCAAAAGCAAGTTAGTGAGAAAATTCAAATAATCAACTCAGTCCCAGGAGACACAGGGTCTCTTTCCAAGTTTGAAAGCTCCTTCCTAATAGAAGTTTTGCTTCTGAAAGTCTCCTGGTTAGTAGGCAGCTGATACAGCTTCTCTGGAGCCTGATTATACTTCCAGCCCAGGGGCAAGTAATAAAAAAGGTTGTCTGGCTCTGTGAGGTCTGAATCAGGTGCTAATACTGAACATCTGCTGGGGCCTCTGCTCTCCTCTCTCCCACCCTCCTTCCATGTGCTGGGCATTGGAGTGTTCTCCGTTTTATAGCTTGTGGCAACAAAAGGCCAATTTAGAGCGAAACCATTGCCGACAGCGTTATCCAAAAAACCCAGACTCTGCTTTACTTCTCCCCATCCAGGACTTGCTGAAGAGATCTGCAGTGTATGGCAGCCTTTGGAAGCAGTTATCAGCAAAGCACTCGTAGCCCCACTCAAGGGAGACAGACAGACTCCACAGGTACATTTATTACTTCATACAACCAGATTGTATGTTGTACAAAAATTAACAGTGCCACCCAAGAGGGCCTTCACAGATGTTTAGAAAACACGTAAACACAGCTTTAAAACATGTTTTTAATGTAATCTAGGTACACCTACTGAAGCACCACCCATTGTGTGTGTACCCACACGTGTGTGCATGATCCCTACACATACGCAGGCGCAGACTGAACACGTCACAGCAGGCTGTGACACTGCTCTCTGGGAAACCCAACATCCTTATACAAGGGTTTTCACCAGTGGGACATGAACTGGACTTACTTTGAGCCATAATCTCATCCTTTGGGCCTTGAGCTGCTGCCACTGTTGGATGCCCTTCCTTCCTGGGTTGCTCCTTGCTGCATCCTTGCTGGCTCCCCGTAAGTTAACAACCCAATCTCCAAGCCCACCTAGGTGAGTCCGCCAGCATGACTTGGTAAAGATTAAAGGGTCAGCACACAGGGACAGATCCCTATCCTGAAAGGTCTCAGCAGGGAAGGGATGGTCTCGGTCTTCTGGGGTGCCTGATCTAGCAGAGCCCAAGTCACGGGTGTAATGCTGGAGCACAACCACCATAAACATCTACTGTCTGAAAACTTTCACTTTTCTGTTCTGCAGCTGTAAAGGATGAATGGGCCTGTACATAAAAAACGTTTCTGGGGTAGAAACCATGACCTTTAGAGAAAGAGACTGCAGCACCTGAATAATTCCTACTAAATGGAATGCCCAGTACAGTGCATTTTGTTTAACAGCCAAGAGGGATGCTTAATGCCTTAAGGTAGAAGAGCTCATCAAAGAGCTAAGGACTGACATTCTTGCCAAGTGCTGTGCTTTCATCAGTAGGAAGGTCACTGCTGCTTGCAATGTGAAACTGAGAAAACTGGTACTTAGACCCTACTAAGCAGCAACTGCTGAATCCCAGCACTGCTCTGGGGCAGCTGAATAGGGTTGTTACTGGCAATCATGTCTACTCTCTTACTACATCTTGATTGTGTAAACTGAGCTCCTTAGGCAGCAACGGCCTCTTCAGTGAGAGACCCTGTAGTGCTAACCTGGCATTGGCCACAAAAGATTTGTGTATCTTTACTAATTTCTACCGCAGTAAAACAAATGAACAAAGAGTAACTGCTGCAGCCTACAGCTTCAGCAAGGAAGAAATGACAGACCATAGCAATGTTTTCAAAGCTTTATCTCCATAAAGGTCCAGTTATTCCCTAGGAGGAATCACAGAATCGTTAAGGTTGGAAAAGACCTCTAAGATCATCAAGTCTGACTATTAACTTAGCACTGAAGTGTTCACTACTAAACCATGTCCCCAAGTACCACATCTACACATTTTTTAAACACTTCCAGGTATGGTGATTCCACCACTTCCCTGAGCAAAATAGGTATGCGATTTAAGGTTTTTGCCTTAGTGGTTAACATGTCATGGTCCAAGAGACCTGTGTGCTGAATTGCTGACATTATTTGGAACTTCCAAGAACTAGCAAATAAGGATATATTCCCATTCAAGAGGAGGTGCTGTCTTATTTCTCACTCCAGTTCATCACACCTCAGCAGAGAGCTGAAGGGTAGAATACCTATCAAACTGCACGGCAATTCACATCCAGCAAGATACTTAAGGCCGAGCTCACAAAATCACCAGAAATTCCAGAGCTTGCATATTCCTCTGTAAATTTGGTCATTGGACTGCTCCTTCACATTCCTACCACAGGAAACCTTCATTTGCCAGACTCATAGCCTGAGTCTGTGAAAAGCTCAGATAGCCAGCATGACAGGTATAGTCCAGAGAGAATTTCTCATGCTAGAGTTTAGAACTCAACCCTTCACTGTACTTGTATGAGGGAAGGGAAGAAACAGTTAAGGACATAAATGAGATCATACAGATTATTTTCTAAATATTACTAAATCAGTAATATTTATACATTTTAAAGAAATCTTCATTAAAAAAATTAAGCATACACAGTTCTACAACATAAATGGGTACAAGTCCCAATGCTAGGAAAGAGTTCATATCTAACCAGATGTGAACGTTCACAGCCACATGTTTTAAGGACAGTCTTGTATTTTAAATACAGTCTTGATATTAGTGTTTTTACTGTATTAAAGTACTCTTAGTACTAAAATAATAATAAAATAATAACAATCACATTTAGATAGCACAGACAAAGCATAGGATGATATATAAGCATAAAAGTGCAGGTTATAATCTAAGTCAAAGTGCCTACTGGTCAAATGGGTTCCAACTATATTCAGAGGTCAAGCATAAACCATCCATGAGAACAATCCATGCCTTTTTGTTTCCCTCTCATTTCCATCAGAAGTCATTGCAGGTAACACCGATACAGTCTGAAGAGACATCAATTCCAAATGGGTGCACATGAGAGAAGTGTCAGGCCCATGTCGTGATGGAAAACTGATCTTCATTTCCTCTGTGTAATGCCAATTAATCCACAGGCTTTGCTCTGAATATCCGAGCACAGAAAGAAAGAATAATAACTTGGATGCCACATTCAAGGGAGGCAGAAGCAGCACTTAAGATTGGGGGTACAGAGAGCCCTTGTCTGTTCCTCTGGAGTCACATGCCCCAGCTGATTTATTGATTCCAGTCATGAAAAATTACTATGAGGAAGTTAAGTAACACTGCTCTTCATTTGAAAAAATAAAAAGATTACCCTCGGAAGTATGACTTTTCCCTTTCTGTTTGTCTTATTTTTCTATTTCAGAGATAAAATATCTTTTACAACACCAGCTCATTATTGTGTTCATTCCCTTTAAAGGCAAATAGCTGAAAAGATCCTGTCACCAGAAGGGGGTGGGATGAGGGCAGAGGCAGACCTTTTATTAAACCTTTAAAAAGACTTCTAACTCATTTTGCAAATGAAAACAACAAAAGCCATAAAACTCCAGCGAAGGAAAGCTGTTCACTGAGATTAAGCAGATCCAAACTCCGCCATCCATTTTTCATACTTCTCCAGGTCTGCAGCAGAAACAGATTTGGAGATTTTCTTCAGAGCCAGCTCAAAGTCCCCCTTGGTAACTGGCATCTGAAGCTCCTCTTTAGAAAGTGCACGAATCTCTTCTGGAGTTAAGCCATTAATACGTCGTCTCATTGCCATTAAAGATGCATCCCTGGAAATACAGGACAACGCATGGGAGCTAATTGCTAGCAGAATGTGCTCTAAGCCTATGAATTTTGATTGTATTCTCTTGCTAGAAACCACTGGCAGGAATACTTAAGAGAGCATTTATTTACCATAGAAGATACCGTTCACATCTTTCGTGGTTTCCATGTTCCCAGATCACTACATTAATTCAACATAAAGAATGCATTGGCACCAAAACCCATTTAAGCATATGGTAAATGTGCAGAGATAATTAAAACTATAAAACTGAAAACCTTTTACAATGATTCATAGAGATGAAATTTTACAACTTTAGAGCAGGAAAGGGCAGGGTGGGAGACGAACTGCACTCAAAGACTTTTTTTTTTAAAGTAGTCTGGATTTTTACACCTCATTCCTTTTAGGTTTCAACCTTCTCCCTGCAGTGCAGCCCCGAAGGACAGTCAGCAAGTGTTCGGAGTGCAGCCCAGCTCGGCTGCCTGCTTGCCCGTAGCACCTGACTCTGTGAAGGGCAGAGCAGGAGGCATCAGACACAGCATCACGAGGCCCTGCAGTGCTGAGGCCATCGGTGCCTGTGACTTCTCATGCTCTGCCTGCTCTGCAACTCCTCCCCAGCTCAGATGCTGCCAGCGTGGCCCACTGGCACGCAGAACACTGCTCATTTTCTCACACCATGGCCCACAGGCAGTCTGAAATTACATTTTCCCTTTCCCCAGGTTTTTCCCAGCAAGGGATAACACAGGCCTTAGGGAGAACAGGTAATTTCACTGCTACATGACACACAACAAGTTTTCAAATCCGTGGAGTGATTTCACATTTTCAGAAAAGCAGCAGGGGGAGAAAAAAAAGATTCCCAACCCATGCTCTTACAGGATCAGTTTCTCTTGACCGGGTTCTTAAGGGAGATAGGCTTCCTTCTGATAAGTTTCTTCAAATACCTGTTCTTCCCCTCATTTGTCAAAAATGAAACGAATTGTGGGAAGAGGATGGAAATAAATTAAATACTAATGCTATAAATTATCTATATTCCCCTTGCACCTAGAAGATTCAGGCAGACATCAAGACCATGCTGTACTGGAGGCTGTCCAAACATCCAGCATAAAGAAGCCCCAAACAAGTATTCTGTGAAAGGAATTTTTTCCATCACGGAATTCTAGCTCTTAAACTAATGGGATTAAAAAAAAAAAATTCTGCTTTGCACTACATTAACAAATGCAGACAACTACAGTAAATGCAGCCAATTGTAACATGAGATTTGCTCAGATTTTTTTTTCACTTCAGATCCAAGAAAACCGCATCTCACAGAAAGACTCCGTGGTCTTTAGACCACTGCACATGACAGTAATACATGATTACAGTAAATAGACTTGGACCTCAAACACAGACACTGTTAGCATGGCTTCAGCTGCAGTGGCTATTGCCTTTTATCATATAATGCAAATGATGACTTTCCATGCAGTTCTATTTGCAAATTAAGGGGAATGAGATACCTGCAAACATTAGTGATGTCAGCACCAGAATAGCCTTCAATCTTCTCAGCAATTTCTTCAAGGCTGATATCGGGATCTAGTTCTACCTCCCGAAGATTAATCTTAAGTAGTTCTGCTCTGCCTTTTGCTAGAACATAAAAATACTTGAAGACTTGCAAGAGTTACATTAAAAAAAGATCTAAACACAACTTAGATTATTCAGTGAAAAGTATGAACAAAAGAGTTCAATACAAGTAAAGAGAGAGGACAAGTCATAGTGAAGTGTGCAGTCAAATACAGTAAAGTACTTGGTTAAATGCAGTATATTAAAACAGCATGGTCTAAAGATATTTGTCAAAGTGATATGTCATTAAAAATGTCTTTTATGTCTCAGGTGATAAAGCATTTGGTCACATGCTACCCAAGGGCATAAAAGCACAGTCTGTTTCTTCTCACATCCCTTTGGATCCACTCTCTGTTCAAGGGCTTGATTGCATATTATTCATACAGTTTCATTAGAACTACAATAAGGATTCTATTAAGAGAGCTTCAGACAGCATAAACCCCTTAACAATAGGCTGAACTTTGAGCATATGTTTAAGCAGTTTACTCAGTTGGGACCCAAGAAATCTGCTGAAGCCTGATAAAAACCAGACACATTAATACAATAAACATATATTCATATATTTACAATACAAATGTCCTGGTATCCCACTTTCATACCCAGACGCAGTATGCACACAGTGATAACCAGCTGTGTAAATGAGACTTATGCAGTCAATTAACCATTTCTCTTGCAGAGGGCATCTGCATATGTGCATTTGGGTACATATGTTGAGCAGTCTAAGCTTATAAGAGGGAATTCACATTTGACAGCTTAGGCCTCTGTGTAACTCTGCACAAGGGTGGTAAAGAAGAGGACAACTGGTTTCCTGGCTTTTACAGTACAGAAAAAGTATGCCAGCTCAGCATCTTTATTCTCCAGGTGATCAATTTTTATGACCTATAAAAAAGGACAACCACAACAGAAGTAGCAGTAAGAAAGACTAAAAGTCTTAAAGAAATGTCCAATAAAACACATTCAATTTTGTTTATTGATATCTCTAATTATTATTATTTTTTAACTTTTGGGAAAGGGGAAATACACAAGAAAATAAAAAGCTTGTCTAAAGCTGCTGGTTTTGTGTGCTTTGCAGAACTGTCAAGAGCACAGAGTTATCCATCACACAACTGGCACTAGCTATAAAATGGGGATTTATTATTTACAGAGCACAGTGTACATCCAGCATACCTGCAGAGAGTGTCCTGCATGAGGGAACATTCTTCTAATTGTTGCTATGGGGCTAGGCAAGTCTGTGCAGCATTTTGAAAATGAAACACTACAGAATATATGCTTGCATCAAATTCCACAATATGCATGTGTATATATGCTATCATATCACTTTTTCAATTAAAATGCCTGACTACATCAAATCACACAGCACAGTTAAAAATGCATCACTCAGACTTTCCCAGAATAGCACAACATTCTTATTTGCAGAATAGATGCCACAGAACCTAAGATTGGAAATAAAACCAGATCACATTTCCTATGTTGTCTGGGGTGTAATACACTGTGTGTAAGAAGAATCTGGTTTAATTAGAAACAAGAAGAAGAGCTGATAGGATTTTAAACTAATTGGTCATAATGACAGGCATCCTGTTAGAAGCTGTTACTGCCTGTAAGCTGCAAAGACAAGCTGTACAACTATTAAGTGTCCTTAGACTGCTAAACTCAACCACGACTGCTGTCAGCACAGACATGCATCTTGTTATCTTGAGTGCTCATGCAGGGAGATGAGGCATCCTCTGTATCAGGAAGAAACAAAGCTATGCAAACTTCAAGTGATAGGAATCTCAAAATTAATAGGACAGGTGAATGACAGCTAGGAAAGACAATACAAGCTGAGATGTCTTAGGGCAGGAAAGCAATCAGCCTGCTGCAGTCTGAGTGACTCAAAGCACAGTAAAAAAGGCAAGCAAGCAGTGATTTGCAATGAACTAAGCCTGTAAGTGAAAATTCATGGATCCACTTCTTTGCATTTGTCTGCAAGGGCATGGAGTGCATTTGCAATATTTGTCCAAAGGCTGCCTTTGATGATCACTCAAGGACTGACTGCTAAACATTTAAAATCATTCCAGACTCATTAAAACTAAGTCTCTTTCAAAATATAAGAACCCATCAATGGCTTGCAATGAAATGCCACAGCTCTTTGTTTTTAAGCCCCCAAGCAAGTAGTATTTCTCTTTGTCTCACTCTCTTTAAAAATAAAGCGACCCAGACAAATGATTAACCCCTTAATTTCACTGCTCATCACGAAACCATCAAGATTCCTCACAAACACAACAGTTCTGCAGTAATCCTAAACTCGTCTTGTAAATAAAGGAAAGGAAAATGATCTTATCAAACATACCTGTGGGTAAAGGTATATAAATCCTCTTCTCCAGTCTCCGTCTGAGAGCCTCGTCAATATCCCAGGGAAAATTTGTAGCAGATAGTACCATAACCATCTTGGAAGGGTCATCATTTTCCAGAGCACCACCTACCCCTGCAAGCACAAGAGTTCAGAGCAATTTTACTCCAGAGCTCTTATTGATTGAGATGCTCGCTGAGAAACTCAGCGCAGACAAACACTGCAAAAGCCTGGACAAAGCTACGCAACAGTTTAATATAGTGCTGTGTCCCCTTCCAAATTTCCCATAGCTTAGGTGTCACCAGACCATCATTATCAGAGTGAGAGAGACAGTTCATTCTTTTGCTGAGCCAAGGGAGGATGTGCTTAGTGCTAATAACACAGCCACATGTGAGTGTAGCCCTACTCATCCCACCAACAGTGCTCTCTGTCAAGTCTGGTCACAGAAAAATTAGGAATCACTCCTCGGCTTACCAAATGATGACTGTAAAGAAATTAACATTTTGGACCAAAAGGTTTCCTACCCTGCGTTTACCACAATGACCCTGCACATTTGACAACATTTTAAATAGTAGTTTAACAATAGTTGCAATATAAAGGTGGCTATCAAACCTCTACACCATAACAGTATTCCTCAGATGGTTATCCTTGCTGTGTGCACCTGCACAAAACAGGTACTAAATCTGACTTAAAAGGGTAATATTAGCTGCCACCACAGAATGAAACAAAATCAGATCTCACAATGGGGTTCCACAGTTGGAGACTCTAGTAAAGGGCAGAATTTTGTTCAAATTGAATACAAATTAAACATCTGTGTTAAACTGCACAAATCTTCATTCTCTGCTTCTCCTAGAGTCTGTGTCTCATTAATATGAGTTTTCAAGTCACCATAAAAATAGCCATTTTAGAAAAAATAAAGCAGAACACCCTTTTCAGTTATCTGCCTTTGAACACTCCAAAAATACACTAGTCTCAAGTTCTGCCTCATTTTTCCCCATCCATAAAGCCAGGCTTTCCAGATGGCTCTAGTTCTTACATTCCCACCTGTAAAGAAACAGCACCCCAGCCCCAAACCCAGCTCTAAGCTCTTGTTACCATCCATTTGCACGAGCAGCTCCGACTTGACTCTGCGACTGGCCTCGTGTTCGTCGGACGTGCCCCTGCGGCTGCAGATGGAATCTATCTCGTCAATGAAGATCGTTGTTGGCGCATAAAACCGTGCCTTTATTCAAGGGAAAACATCACTATTAAGGCTGCTCAGCAACCACAGGCCCTCACCAGACCACAGCCCACCCCTGCTAGACATACTACATACGTATCTTCCCTGCCTGTCACAAGAAAGGAATTCAAGATCTTGATTTACAAACTGTCTGTCATATGCTGAAGTTTATACACTTTAAATTGTACTCCATGGGTCAGGGGTATTTCAGTGTTGGTTGGTTTTGCCCCAGCAAATGGTGTTGCAAAGGGGAAAATGAACACTATCACAATAGGATAGTGTTCATTACACAACAGAGGCAGTTTTCATGCCCAGGTTTTGTGCTGGTGAGGGGTAAGCATACGGGACAGAAGGGAGCACAGTCGATCTCAAGAGAGACAGGTTTTAACTGCAAGTATTACAGAAGTGCAATGAGGATCCCAAAGGGGTGAATGACTCTTCAGTATAGGTCCACACGGACATCTCCTTCACAGATCCCACATGATGGACAGCACCCACAGCTTCACTGAAAGGCTTGGGACCATTATCAAGAACAGAAGCAGAACTAAAACATGTTTTAGAACATGCTTCTAGGCTAACAGTTCCAAATCCCTTCCAATTTCAAATCTACTTCAAATGGGATTGTCATCCCATAAGAAACAAGTACTGAATTTTTGTCAAGGTTGCAATTCTATATTTAGTCTGGAAAATGCTATCCTAGACATGGATGATGAACCATTTCCTTCTTAATCCTCAATAAAATACTATATGTGAAAACACAAAGATTACGTTTTTCTAAATGGCTGAGGGGGTGTCAGTTCAACAAACTCCATGCTTCCAACATGGTACTGGAAGGGCAGGAAGCCAAGGGTGATGTCCTTTCTCACCTTAATGAACCCCAGATCACACCACCGAGGACGTACCATTTCAAACAAGAGGCGGACCAGCTTCTCAGACTCGCCTCTGTATTTAGACGTCAGTGTAGAGGAAGACACATTGAAGAATGTCGTTCCACATTCTGTAGCAACAGCTTTTGCTAGCATTGTTTTGCCAGTGCCAGGAGGACCAACCATCAACACACCCTGAAAGGTGAGAACAGAGGTGACGAACAACAAATAAAGAAACTTTGCTGTTGGTACATCTACACTACATCTCAATATGAGCCAAGATCTGGATCTAAATTAATAACATAATCCTGATCAGTGAAAAACAAAAGACTAGCATCCTGCTTTCAAGGACAGTGTGGAAGCATTCTGCCGTTTCTTCTTAGCACTCCACTGGAGTCAGAACCAC
Source organism: Atrichornis clamosus (assembly GCA_013400975.1). Taxonomy (NCBI): domain Eukaryota; kingdom Metazoa; phylum Chordata; class Aves; order Passeriformes; family Menuridae; genus Atrichornis; species Atrichornis clamosus. The sequence continues at coordinate 31,866 of WBMZ01011615.1, read as the reverse complement.
AAAAGCTAGTAACTGTTGCTGCACCTAACACGTAGGAAGTGGACAAGAGATTTACAGCCTTGCTCGGAATCAAACAGAGCTTAGACTTGAACTTATGCCTTTCCCAGCTCACAAGGGGCTGCACAGGCAGACAAAGACTGTATATTCTTTTTTTGGAACAAAGGCCACTTCATGAAGAAAGCTTCAAAGAAATCAAAATACTTTTGCACTAAGTTGTGTTCCCCCAGTAGAGCAATTTTCTGCAGAAGAACATTTTTCCAAAACATCCTGACAATGTGTATGTAGGAATCTGGTTGATTTTTACATTTGCATGAAAGCATTCACTGAATACATTGGTTTGTCATATTGCTCAATCTCCCCATCTCAATATTCCTGTGACCACACTACTGCATCTTAGCAATTCCAGGATGAAACACCATCCTCATCATGCTTGTTGGATGACTACACTGCACTGCTATTCCTACTTTACAGATAAGCAACTGTGGCTCACGTGGGACGACTGCTTAGTCCCACAAAAGCCTAATCTGAACTTCAGTGATTATTCAGAAAGCTTTAAACTAGAAACAATTGTCATGTCCCAGGTTGGGATCCACAGCATCAGACCATCTTTCCATCTGCGGTCTCTGAAAGAAAGGAGCACACATCTCTGCAGCTCAGCACATTTACCCATCATTACACAAACAGGTTTTTGGCTTGACACACAATGTTCTCAGAACCCATGTTAGAATTTTGTAGCACTGAGATGGGTTAATCACTCTTGATAATACTTCTAAATACAGCCATCTTTACGGGTAGTTCCAACTCTTTCAGCAGCAGTGCTGGACAAGGGCAAAACATTGTTTCATGTTCTGTACAGCACTAGAATAGGGCACTGTGATTTTAAAATCAGTGAAAGTGTAGTGCTCAAGGAGCTTGGGGGTTTTTTTCCCCTCTCAACTGCAAGATCTTGTTACATGCTAACAAGAGTTTCCTAAAATTGTACGGTATTGCAAGGGTAATCAAATTAGCTAGAGTTGGAATTGCACATCATAATGTGCTTTGCAATTAATAACTTACATAAAATGCCACAGCAGTAAAATATCTGCTAAATGCAAGCCATATAGCAAATTAGATTTCATCTGTTCCTCACAAAAATTTACTTCAAAAAGCACAAAGAATGGCATGGAAGAGATCTATAAAAACAAATCAACCGGGAACGCAATTATTCAAAAACGTACCATTCAAAAGCAATAGCTTCTCTGTACTCCATTTTCCATTAACTCTTAATACCTTTATTGCCATTTAACACTTAGCTAATGCAAGCTCAACATACATTCATCGGTAAATTAAGTCAGAAATGTTCACGCGCCATCTCTACAGCTAACAGTCCAATGTCACTCCTCAGGCTGCCCAAGGTTTCCTAAGCTCCAGAGCGGCAAACATAAAAGGTAAATGGATTCTTTTTCTCCCCATGAACATTCAGACATTCAGATTTGAAATGCTGCACAGTTATACTGATGTTATTGTAATACTGTAAATAAAACCCTGAAGTGACTCTGGGTAAAAATTACTCAGCCTGTCGTATGCAGGTCAGAGACAACTTACTGTTCTCTCTGAGTTTCATATGCATTTATTTAATAGTTTAAAACAAGTTTCACCTCAATTCAAATCACACTCGACCCATGTGTTTGATAAACTGTTTACTGCAGGACATGGTGATACAGGGAAGTAATGACATTTTTTGGATATTGGTTCAGTCCTCCATTATTATGGAAGGTAAAATTCCGGCTTCAGTTACACATGCTGTTCACTGCCAAAATTGAAGCCCGTCACCTTGCACCTCCTGCTAATTATTACAGGAAGTGTTACCTTGCACGTGATACTGGTGCCATTATACATGTGCCTAACACGGGTGCAAAGCAGCCACAGCAGGTGTAAAGCCAGGGGAAAATCAAGCTCTCTGGGGATAGAGACAATAGAAATATCAGTAAAAAAAAAAAAAAAAGAACTTGAGTTCTCAGCAAAACAAGATGTGCGTGGCTGCAAACAGAAACACATAGGATCGAGTTGCTTTTTCTGCAAACTAGGAGGCTACCGCTTCCTATTTAAAATCCTTGACAAGCACAAAGACTTCTTTATTCTTCCTCTAAGGCTCTGTTAATCCAAAGTATTCCAACAAGAAGCTGAAATGCACTGCAGGGAGTAAGTGTTTTGATGAAATCACTGCAGGGTTACTTCATGTTGTTGTAACAATCACTAGCAGAGCAGTAGGAAGCCCAGTGAGCAACCAGGCTTTCTTGGCATAAAACAGTTCAGAGAAAAAGAAAGAGCAAACCCGTGGACACTCAGAAACCCATGACTGCAACTACACAGCACCTGTGTTGAATCCGGGAAGACAGCTGGCTCCTTCACACAAGGCACCATCCTCTGAATACAGGCACAAACTGTGAGGGCTGTCTTGGGAATTGTTCTCAGGAGAGACTGAACATCCAAAACCAGCTTTGGCTGTCTTTTTCCCTGAAGTATTTTCCTGAATTCCTAGGCTCAACAAATGCCTGCTGCTACACTGATTACTGCAAGAAATGGCCTTTCCTTCAATACTTCTCATCCTTACAGCACAGTCAGAGGTCAACAGTAGGGAAAATAGATGCTGTTCTGTGTGAAAAATAAATTCATGAGAGTTACAGCTTCACGAGTCACCAGGGAAAAAGCTAACAATGAAGACTCTTCATGGCCTTGTCAGAAATCAATTTGCATTTAAGACTGAAGAGAGAAAGTAATAGAATTTTTTTTCGTGTCTACAACCACCTGATTCTCAGAGGTGACACTGCTCAGTAGGAAAAGAGTAACTCATGCAAAGACATGGAGATTGTAACTCTTTGAAAGACCAAGCTCTTGTTCTTTTATCCACTGCCCCAACACTTGGAGATAAGGCCAGTGGCACCTTTCACATTTCTTTTAATCTCCTGAGATAACTGCCTTCAAGACAGATGGTCACTACATCCTCTAGACATGCTAACAGGTGAAAAAAAAGCAGAGCAGCTCTTCACTCCCTTAAAAGTTTTTGAAGACTAGACAGAAGTCTAGTCTATAATAAAAGTAAGGATCAACTTCCTCTAAGCCAAGAAGAAAAGAGAGATTCAGCTGTTCAAAATTCACTAAAACCTCACCCTACAAGTGTAACCCACGATATCTAGGCTCTGTCCAAGATGATAGCTCAGTTAACTCTAAGGTTAACCTCAAGGCCACTGGTACTGACCACAAGCATTCTAAACTCCAAAGGCCCAATAGCATGAGCCTAAGTTTGCACTGACTATATGTTTAGGCTCCCTCCCTGCAACTCTCTAAAACCTCCATGAACAGCTCTCAAGCAGCAATCTCTCAGCTCCTGCTGGGTCTGACCTAAGTATAAGTCAGGGAGGCACAAGGAACAATCACAAAAAGACAGGACAAGTGTTAGTAGAGCAAGGTCTGATACATGCTGCTGAACCAGTATACTAAACAAGAAACTGCAGGTACACAGCATTCCCTACATGTGCCACTGCCTTCCAGGCTCAGAAAAACAGACAATTTGCAATAGCCTCTCTTCCCCAGTAATGCTTCTCAGTAACCAAAAAGGCCTCGTGTTGTGACTGAGTTATTCCCCAAACAAGTGTCAATCCATCCCACATCAGAAGCAAGATAATTTTGTTTGCTGTTTACAGAAATGCTTGTCAAGCTCCTCCCTCCTCTTCCCTTTTAGCTCTACGCAAGGCCCAGATTGTGCTCAGTTCTGGTCAACCAGCTCAGGCCAGTTCAGTCCTGTATCGTTCCTGTTGCTGCACTTGCAACTCCTTCCCCTATTCTGAATTTCTCTCACTCCAGCAGCAAGTACACCCAGCTGCAAATGTAACCGCAAAGCTGAACCACCAGATGAGGCCCCTCTTTCCCTGCTTCCTTGTATCACCCAGCCTGCAGTATGCAGTCTCACAGAGAGACAGTTGAAACACTTGGAACAAAACAGTCCAGGGACTGCTTTCTTCTGGGAAGTAATGTCAACTGGTCACCACAACCCTACGTAGAGCTGTCTGTTAAGCATTTCTGCTACAGTCAATATACCTTACGTGCTCACATCTACAGGTTGACATGTACAAAGTTTTATAACTGAGCAAAGAAACAGAAAGTATTGTTTACTGTAAGGGCCACATATGCTTCCAGCTGTTTCTTTCAGTGCATTCTACATGAATCATTATGAGATGATTTAATGAACAAATTCCTGATCTTTCTCATTTACCTTTTTAGCCTTCTGCTACAGGCATCCACAGGTTACAGCAGGAGACACACACAGCTACAGCTTGCCATTACTAAAACACCAAATAAATTCTCACCTTCCAAGGTCTTCTGATCCCTTTGAAAAAATCAGGCATCCACATTGGGAGAACAACAGCTTCTCTTAGTAATTTCTTTGCTTCTTCCAAATCTGCTATGTCATCCCTGTGCAAAATGAAGAAACTTGTATAAGATACAACAACATTTCTTCTATTTTTATACAAGAAAAATAGAAAAGCTTTTCACTTAGTACTATTTCTTTTAACATGCAAGCTTATGCCTCATGAGAGCACTCCTATCATACTGTGACCTAAAATTGAATCCACTTTTGGAAGACAGTGAAAAAATTATTTTCAACTCAAGTTATCCAGAGCTGCTTAATTAAAAATTGTTTTGGACAATGTGAACACCAAAGCAGTATCTTTAAAGATCTCTGGAGCATATGTTCATTTCAGCAGTACCTGTAATGGATGTACTGCACATAGAATCAATTAGCAACAAAAGCTTAACTGTAATTAAATAGTAAACTGTTAAATGCAAAAGACCTTGTTTTTGCCTATCTTGAGAAGATTATGTTGTCTCTCTATTTTAAGAGTTTGAAGATGAGTATTTTGTCTCCTTTTCCACACTAGCAAAAACACTTGAATGGAGAAAATCCTCATACCAATGAATGCTTGGATTCCTTGATACAATGTCTCTTTCAAGAGCTTCGATCAGGTCTTTGTCATAACCTGCTCCATCAAACTTTGGAATTTCCCCATCACCAAATTCCTGGGGTATTTTCTTTCCCTAGAAGTGAAAATCATACAGGCTCATAAGGACATTACACACTTTCTGGTCAACCAAAGGCATGAATCCAGGAACAGCCTCACGAAGGTGGCGCTGTCACGACTTAATGCTACATTAAGTCCTAGCTGAAGACCAGGGCATCCAAAGCATACGTTGAAGATGCTACACTTGCCACACTACCTGTCAGAGGTAAACAACTGGCACCATCATCACCAAAAAGGAACAGGGAAGCTCTGACACACACTGATCTTTGCTGGAGGAAAATCAAGATTCTTTCCCCTCGTTTCATTAAAGCCTTCCCACCAGCAATATCTCCTTTCCTGAACTACAAACTATCTATGTCTCACCTCTCATTCATAGGCCAGCTCCATAAACAATTAAATGCTTTTAAAAGCCCTTATTTATTTAAGGGCTGCACCAAAGCCTTAAAGGAGCTCCAAAGACACCCAGGCTTCTTAGACTACAATAACTTCTACCGCACACCAATACTCATTCAGTGGCCAAGCCACACTCTGCCTCTGTCCCAAATGGCCCAGAGTTTCTGGTTAATACTTCCACTGTGCCCTTAAGCTTATGTGGGGGAAGGACTCTTTTCCCTTTGAAGTATCAGGGCTCACGCTCCTCCTCTCTCAGTTCAGAAGGAATCACTTCCCCTCCCAGCTCCACGGCAGCGTTCAGGGTGCCTGAAAAGCAGCTGCGCTGGTTTAACGAAGGGGGCTGAGTAGGGAGCTACTTTCGGACTCTTAACTCAGCTTCTAAACACTATCAGCAGCACGATAAAGAATCCCAGCTGGCTGGACAAAAGCATCCTAGACGAAGGCGGGCTGAGAGGCAGCTGGAGACACACAAATAACCTAGCAGTGGAAAAACAAAAAGGTAGCGATTACACCCCTCCCAGTTGCCGTTTGCCCACGGCGACTGTGAAGGAGTAGTTTATCTTCTCACTACTTCTATTTCTTACTTCCCAGTGAACTCTTGTGTTGTTTAGTACTCCTAGCTCAGCTTTTCACAATGGAAATGAAGCTAAAAGTTGCGGTTAAACAAAAAGCTGGTGTAAAAAATATAACGGTCTGGTGTTAAAAGGAAACGGAGAAAGAACCCTGTAGAGTTTGCAAGATTTCAGGAGAGATAAAATGGAATCCAAATGTAACCATAAAAAAAAGAAGAAGAACAGGACAATTAAATGAAAGGTATTGCTGTCTGTTACATTGTTCTCTTGTTCTGCAGTGGACTGGTTTTCCTAGTAGAAAATTTTTTCCGCACATCACAAAACAATTGGCTTATTTTGTTGGGGTTGGATTTTGTCGGGTTTTTGTAATTGAGTGAAACCGAGTTAAGGCAGGACTTAAAGCGCAGGAGCATCAGGGCGGCTCGCCGCAGCACACCGGGGCGAAGGCAGCGCCTCAACCCCCGTGCCCGTTCCCCAGCCCGGCCGGCAGATCGCGCCCCGCCCGCTCGCTGTGCCGCTGACGCAGCTCAACGAGCGGAACAAAACAGGAATAAAAGGGAGAAGAAAGGCCCGGGGCCGGGAGGACGCCGGCAGCCCCGGCGCAGCCGCGGGGCGGCAGCACGGCCCCGATCCCGGCCCCGCTGCCTGCTCCTGGGGACGGGCTGTTCCAGGGACCGCTGGCTTTCCTGCCCCTGCGGCACGTCTTGCCAGTGGAAGGGTGGAGATGGGCGGCCAGCGGCGAGACGTGCTCTCAGCATCACCTCGGCTGTCATTGTAGTGACACTGAATTATTCTTTTTTTTATTATTATTTTTTCTTTTTCTTTCTTTAACCCAGTTGCGTATTAAACCAAGATTTAAAGTAGCTGCAGTTTTCACATGTAATAAGATTATTAATACTGGTCCCAAATTGGTCCAACCTGCAATCCTCAGTCAGCAGCTCATGAGCACAGACTAGAAAGAATGATTTTTTTAAAATGTCACCTGAAACCAGGCAGCAGGAGTAAGCATAATTTTCCCAGTCATTTCTTCTTCTGGTATAACTTTCACAGAACAGCTTTAAATAAACTTGCTGTGATTGCTTCTCTCTAAGAAGGTATTGCAACAGACAGCTATACAGGGCTGCAAAAGACTACTCCCACCCAGTCCCCTTGGCAATCCCATCACGTAATTTCAGGCAACCAATTTATGTTTTAAACATATTTATAAACTTGCTGTGTTTTCCATCAGGAAGAGCTATCAGAGCCTGCACTAACCCACTGGAACAAAAACCTTGTTTCCAAAATTGATGATATTTCTACTCTTGTACTAAGTTTGTGCATCAGTTTCAGCAGTTTGCTCCTTGATGTGTCCACCAGCCTGATGTACTTGCATCATGCTTGTGCTCTCCCTTCATTTACCAAACCAAGTAAGTCTCCTTTTGGAACACAAGCTGAACACAATTACCCATTCAATTTGGCAATCCTTTTTTTTCTCCCCCCTAATGTTAACAAAACTTTCTTGAACACAGTTGTACACAAAATATTCCAGCTGTTTTCCCACCATGGCCCCTCCCATAATGGCACGGGTATCTCTTCTCTTTGCTGGTAACACCTCAACAAACTGGGCCTGGGATTTTATTTACATTCACATCCATAGGAATATCATACTGCCCCCTTAAAGTCAGCCTCAGACAGATCAATCACATAGGATAACTCTGAGGGCTGTAATGACCAGAACTGGGCCCTGAAGACATCTTGCTTTCCTGCAGGTTCTTCCCACTACACACAAATGCCAAATAGCAACTGCCACATGCACTCTCCACCCCTTGCTGCTAGTGCCAAAGGTGGCACCTGACTGTGCCTTACCCCGGCAGTCAGCCTTTCCCATCACTACCAGCAAAAAAGTAATGCACCAAACAGAAGTTCAGACTGATCCAATTTCTGCTGATACATCCAAATTTGTCCTTTCCTCTACTGCTGAGCTCCCAGCTTCTAGCAGAAATTCTCGTTATAGTCTTCAAGTACACAGCCTGCTGCCTTGCACCACTGAACATTATCCCATTTCCATGACTCCAGGACAGAGTCATCCAATTCTTCCTTTATAACAGCCTCATTTGCCTCTTCTGGTGATGGTGCTTCTCAACTTGGTGTCATCAGCAAATTCAATTAGTGCATATCCTTTCTTTGTGCCAAGGTCATTAATTTAACTATAAAACAAGAGTCAAAAATGATTTGCCAGTTGACGGCTACTTCTCCTTTCAGTACCACTTGTTTACATTCCTATTGCTGCTTAATCCCACTTTACAATCCACTACATCACACACTAGATTGACTAATTGCTTCCCATGTGGTATCCAGGTAGATTAATTTCTTTCTCTGAGACATTAACTAGAACTCTAAAGTCCTGGCAAAAGCAACACCTTTGCTTAAGAAACCATTTATCACTCTAGTCCACTTTTCAGCTAGTTACAAGCCTTTAACTTTTCCTCCATTCTAAATCTATTGTAAAACTTAGTATACTGTCAGATAAAATTAACGACTCCAGTTGCCTAGATCACTTTTTCTTTCCTCTTCTCAATAAAGGCACTGCCAACACAACTCACCATTCACATAAGACAGCACCAGACCAAGTACATTTTGCTGTAAATCTGTGCTTCCAGCCCCTGCGAGTTCACCTACCCGTTCTTTCAGTGTTTTCAGATGGAGATGGTGCAGCCTTCCAGTCCCAATGCATGGAGGTCTACGCTTTCACCTAAATACAACTATCTCATCACACATTTGATAACGCATAGGAGAATAATCAAGCACAAAGAATTTAATTTTTTAAGTCATACTTTCATTGATTTTAATATTCACTTCACTGATATGGCTGCGCAGCCCTTGGCTGTTTCATATCCTTCACAATATTTACTGTCCTTATCCACTGACAATCTAATATAATCTAAAGAGTACTCCTAAAAGAGTGTTCGAGTGCTTAGATATGGTATTATGCAATTTCTAAAAGACATACAGGAAGCTAAAACTCTTGGAAATGCTCCAGCAGATGGTACCCTGAGAACAAGCCTAATAATTTCCAGTGTAACTAAGAAGGAAGAAGCACTTGAAAGCAGTATTTTAGGAAAAAAAAGGACATGTAAATATAAAGGTTTAGTGGATAGACACCACCCAGTGGGTTTAGTTCAAAATTATTTTATATAGCACTAAAAAAGGTAATTTTATTGGCGTAGTCAGGTTAAAATTACCTATCCCAAGATGGTTACTGTCAGAATGAAAAGATTTTATGGTCTGGAGAGGAGAAACAGTGAAAGAAGGCATTTGTTTCAAGTGAGGCAAAACACTTTGAAAACATATATACTGTATTTATATTTACCTTGAAAAAAAACCGTACTACATTGTGGTATTATAGCCAGGAGAGCGTGCAACCTATTACACTGCAGTCAACAACTTAGAAAATGGACAGTTCATTACATGTTCTAAGTAGTCCTAGCCAAGCACTCAAACCCAAAAACTACAGAGCTGAAACATTTAGTATGAGAAAAGATACCTAGTTACTTAATTTGAAGCTTCAGTTTTGCCCTATTATTTTTAACCGAACATGATGAGTTACCAAATCTCTTTGATTCGACATACTAGGCTACAAAAGAAAGCTTCTTGATGCTTCAAACTCAGAAACTGAACAGACACTTGCAAACTAAGAAAGGATAAAACTGAAAGGAAAGGTAAACCTATTTTCATGCCTGCGTGCAAAACATAGAAAGTTGCATTAACTTCTTTCACTTCCCACACCTGGCTACCTCCTCTTTCATTCAAAATCTTTCTCAAAGGCGATTCATGGATCCCTTACAAGAATCATTATATAGCACATGAGAATTTGTAACCTGGGGTGATATTCCCTTACATACCCCAGACAAAGGAACTAAAATAACCACCAAGTAGCTAGACAAAGGGAAGTACAAGAGCACATGTATTGGAATTTTTTGAGGAGTAGACATATTTTCCTTCTGCCACCTAGTGACCAATTTATTCAGATAAGAGCAGCGTTTAAAATGTACCATATTAAATGGAACACCTTCATGACTCTTCCTCCACCTCACAGCAGTAGTGTTGCTAATCACATTATTCCCGGAGACAAGTATTATACAAGTCATGTTGTTGTAGGCTCCTTATAGTAAAGCCCTATAATGCTCATCACCGGAAAGCTTGGAGAGCAGAGTTCACCCTCATTAGAGCTAAGACTTTGAAGGCTGCCTTACACAAGCACATCTGGTGAACCTGTCACACACCATGACTCCAATTCCCCATATAGCTGGCAAAACTTTAAATAATTTCACAGATCTTCACGAGATTTTTGTAGTTTGCAGGAGGCACACTTATTATTTTAAATCTTACTGATCCAGGGTAGAGAGATTTCTAAAATGCTTGATCTGTACAGTCACTCACTGGCACTGCTGAAAATGTGTCTGGTCCTAGCTACTAATGGTAATAAGGGCTAGGATTACTTAATAGTTTTCCTGTGTATCAGAAAACAATTCATGATGGAAAAAGCATATCTTTGAGTTATTCCTGCGCCGTCAAGAAGTGTAATAGAAAGGTCATGAAGGGACTAACCGAATTTATTTGGAAGAAAACTGGCATAAGTATTTTCTTATTCATCTATCAAGATCTGTACAGTACTGTGTGCCCCCATAGGACAGCGCGTCTTGTATCCTTCTCTGTTGAGAGAGTAATGCCACTTCAGTACACTCCCAACTTATATAATTAATACCACAGAGTCCTTGGATTCCTGGCACAGACTACACAGTTAAATTTAAAAACACAAGTGTCTCAGAAACAGCGATTTGCACAGTGACATTTTTTCCAGCCACAAACAGTCCTGTCTTTAACATCACCACTTTATAGTGAATCACTGTTTCTCCTTTTCTTTCACTTCAGCAATGCTTCTTTTTCATGGATCTTCAGAAGAAAGTATCTCCTACTTAATCTAATTTAATTCATTGCTTTTATTTTAAAAACAAAAACATTTCAAGAAGCTTCTTTCTAAGCACTATAATAAATACAAAACCTTTTTCATAAACCAAAGAAAATGGAAGCTGCTAAGAGTTTGCTTTTAATACAGCTCCCTCAAATAATTTTCAAATATATAATTTCAAATAATTTGGCAGAGATTTACCTAGCATCAACACATTTACAGAACTGTCCTGGACTTCTAGGCACACTAAATTATACTATGGTATGGCAGAGGCAATGGTACTGTGGAACTCCATTCATAAGTCTTAAAGTCTAGAAAATGGCACTGGTCTCACTTTTGCACTTTTTACATTAATATCTTTACAAAAGACCTGAACTGGATTCCTTCAAGGAAATTAGAAAAAACAAACACAGGTGAAAAGGAGGAGAAGGGACAGGATTTTTCTTAACTTGGTATCATTATTAATAAATATCACCATGACACATGCTTTGATCGCGGGAGAAAAGGAAAGCATTAGGTTTTCCTGCACGGGATTATTGTGGCTTTTTATTATTATCTGTATTAAATGGCTACAAGTAAGAGTGCTTCCCTTTGCCTGCTGCACCACAACGCCTCCCTGCCAAGTTCTTTCACACTTCTTACCTTGTCATCTCTTCCTCTAGCTCTGGATTCCCTTTCGCGGCTGCCTGAAGGCTTCTCCCCCTTGGACACCAGGTGTGCTCTGCCCGCGGGCCCACGGGGCTGCAGGCCTGGGGAGTCTTTCTTCAAGGCCTTTCCATCTCGGTTGGGACGCTTTATTTGAGGTGGAGCCCTAACAACAAGCAACCACAACAAAAACATGCTAGACACAGCGAAAAAAAGAGCAACATTAAGAAGGATCCTAATAGTTCATTAATTGCCTTAGTATATTATTATCAAAGCTGCCAAGACCTTATCTCCCTATATCTGCAAATTCAGCAACATAGTTCTGATTCTGTCTGACACCCAAAGTAAGAAAAAAACACAAAAGAAAAAAAAATTAACATTATCAGACCACTACTCCTAATCAATCTTACAACAAACCAACACACATAACAAAAGAGGAAACAATTTAGTAGAAGTCTTCAAATTGTCTCCAAACCAGGAGATTATATTAGGCTACATTCACATGCATGAATTCTACACGAAGATGAGTTTCCTGGTAAAATAAAAATTTTAAAAGAATAGGGGAAAAAAAAAAAAGGGTGGCTAAAAGCTTTGACAGGCCGCAAAACAACAGAGGGAGGATTTTAAACAATCCACCTACTTCTGACTTCATTCCCCTGTGTGAAAATGTCAAAACATAAAAATTGCCTCAGAAGCAAAAGCAAACAGAGCCAAACTGTAACCACCTATATTTGTGTACATCACCCACAATGTCAAAGAGTACTCAGCAGTAGAACAAGGAAAAGAATTTGGTTTTAAAACAAGGTGTCTTGTCTTTAAGATAAGGTGTCTGAAGACTGTCATTTTTCTCTAGGGATTGAATTTGAAGTACAGAACTAAAATAAATGGCTAGGAATCATACCCAAATTTGGTAAGTGTCCACTATTAAATATTGCATTAATTCTTGTTTTGAGTAACTCAAAATTTGTTAACTCCAAAAGCATTTCTCTGTAATATGGCTTAAAAACAGTACATTCTTAAACACACTGCTGGATACAATGACAACATTTTGCTTTTCATGCATTTTCTTCAAACTTAACAGCATAGAATAGTCATTAATTTTCCTTATTTATTTGCAAAAGATTTAAATTTCAGTTTAAAAAAAAGCAGATTATCTATGGGGGCTTTACTACTAAGGAAGATACTACAGTAAATACATCTTGAACTTTACATAACATTACCACAGAAAATCGGAGTTATTTCTACCATTCACAAAAGAAATCAGCATTAATATTATTTTACACTTACATTCTTAGGGAGTTTTTTTTGAAAAGCAAAGATCTTTTTGATAATCATAAGGCACAGAAAGTTATAAATAAACTTGGCATTTCTTTTCATTAACCAAGACCTCTCATTTTACTTTGTTCCTTTGCTTATGTGAGTATATGCACGTTAAAATACTGTGCTCTTATGTTAGAAAAATGTTGGCATGATAAATGTTATTCTTGTCTGTAAACTGGATCTGTTGTTTCCAACAAGCTCTGTTAGGGTGAAAATAGGGATTTCAGAAAATGCACAAGCATCTATTCTAAGAAATGTGTTAGCTAACTGAAGTTACCTTAAATATGGTAACAGAAGAGACGTACCATGTATAACAGAACATGTTTAGCAATTAAACTAACCAATGAATTAAACACAGGTTGTATTATCTGTAGTTAGGGAGTGATTTCTAACCACCATGTCCTTCAGGATCCTTCTCATTCCAGCTCCTTACAGACTTCTCAGTCATCAATGAATTCATCTGCATAAATAAACTGAAATGGAAAAGTTTTCTCTTTGAACACGAGAACATCAGCTGTCACCAAAAGCCCACTTACCTCTGCAGCAGTCTAGTTCCAGGCACTTAGTTACTCCTACCAGAATAAAGGAGTGACTCTCTTTAGAATGTCAGCAATAAATCTGACTGTAGTTTAAATACTTTTTTCCCAATGAATTAGATTTATTCCTTATTACAAATGACTAAGGGGTAAATTAAATGTGATTTTGACATTACAAAAGCATTCAAAAACAAGTATAAAATTATGGTGACCCAAATTTCTTCCACCCACTCTGCTTAAATCTCTCATTACCTGTGTTCAGCTGGAACAGGAGGAGGCCACACTGCTGGATCTCTAAAAGGTTCATCTTGACAGGATACAGAGATATCTGGAGGTCTGTCCATTTTAAAACTCTCTAAAGTGTTGACAATACTCTTAACTTGTTCATATTCTTCAACTAATTCTTGTCGGACCTTGAGAAACACATATGTTGTTTAAAAATTGTTACTATTCAGACTTTAAAAAGAACCAAACAAACATAGCAAGTATCTCAAGAACATATGCTACCCTCAAAGAAAGGGACTCCCAAGCCTTTCTATTCACAAACCCCAGACCTATCAGGCTGACAACAGACCTTTAATAGCAGCATAAACAACTGAATCTCTGTTGAGTTCATTTTCCTGCTTGTTAACATCACAACCAGACGTGATTGCTGACACAGGGATCACTCTTCCATAACATGTGCTGATGTTTGGAATTACGTGTGCATGTTGATATGCATGCACACAAACTTTTACCCTAGTAAGGGTGTTGGCAGATCTATAGTACATTTGCTACTATTCTAACATAAAAGGTCTCTGATTAGAGTCTCTGAAGTCCTAGTTATAAAAGTGGCCAAATCATTAAAATCTAATATTACAAAATTACCTCTGTGAGGGGCACAACATCACCATACAGTCAAAGCAAAAGCCAATTCTCTGGTGGATTGCAAAGACTAGAACAGAAAATGGGAACACCCTATAGCATGTGTTCAAATGATAAGTAAGTAAAATACAAATGAGAAGGAGTTAAGTCTCAGAAACAAATCGGGTTGCAGAATTATGCAGCTGAATTTTATACTTGAAGTTTCTATTGGCACTAATCAGGGAATTAGAAGTATTTCAGTAAGTTCAAGATTATTTACTTGATATTTGTTCATTTCAATTTTCTTCCATGAAACCTAGGAAAAGTAAAAAAGTAAAAGCTGTATAGAAATTTCCTTTAAGTGACATAGCTTGTTACAAGTTCAGGTTTTGGATGCTAAGGTCACTGGTTCTTAGTGTACACCAGCAGCCCCAAACTGCATTGTACATTTTGCTAAGAAGCATAAGCTTTCAGAGCACTATCTTAGGATGTGCTAGGATTTACCTGCGTGCACTTGTACAATATCTTACCCATCTTCCACCTATCACTCAATGATGCCTTGTATCCTGTGGGACCAAGCTCCATGCTTGCTTTGGTTTTTACCCACTCGAGGGTCATAACACCCAGATGTCACCTCTTCGCTGAAGTGGTGGTGCACAGCTAAAATGAATTCATGCACTGCTGTGCACACCTGGAAAGCAATATTGGCACTCTGCAGTTAGGATTAACTTGGGCCAATGTGAATCTTGCCTTTACAGGCCCACAGATGGATCTACAGAGACATCCTGAACCTTTCCTTCCACTGGAAAGGCACAGAGGCTCTACAAGTTCTCACAAAGGAACGCTACGTTGAGGATATTTCCAGGCTGCCACCAAGGAACACCACTGAACTAGCATACCCTGAAAGGCTGAATCCAAAGCCAGGATCTGAAGTCAGCTTACAAGAAAGCCAAGGAAAGACACCAGGCACCCAACTGTGCTCACATCATGAATCCACAAGAAAAAGAGCTGGGAAAAGTATTGCCTGGGAATCCTGCAACCAGACTTCACTTTGTGGCAAACAGAAGGCAGCAACTGAGGACAGACATCAACAGTGTTGCCTGAAACCCGGACTCAATTTACAGTGCAGATTCTTAGTAATCAAGAGGATCAGGAGAATGGAGGCCTGCAAATCCAGCCTGTCTGCTGAGATTATAACACCAGCAAATCAGGCAACTCATACTAAACAGCATCACACCTATGGCTGTTCTTCCTAATGGTGCATACTGGTGAAAAGATATGTCCACTACCCTGAGATCTTCCCCTCTCCCTGTGTGCTTGGAAATGAACTACATTGGGCACATGCAGGGTGCCCTGTCTTGTCAGTACACTTCCAAAAGCATGTTTGTGGAATGCCATATAGGGGCTTGAGTTGATGGCACGTTGAATATGAGTCAGCAGTGCCCTGGCAGCCAAAAGGGCCAGCACTGTCCTGGGGGGAATCAGGCACAGCGTCGCCAGCCGGGCAAGGGAGGGGATTGTCCTGCTCTGCTCTGCTCTGGGGCGGCCTCACCTCAGGTGCTGGGGGCAGCTTTGGGTGCCACAGTATAAGGACATCAGACTATTACAGTGTGTCCAAAGCAGAACAACTAAGATGGTGAAAGACCTGAAGGGCAAGACTTATGAGGGGCAGCTGAGGCCACTGGCCTTGTTCAGCTTGGGGAAGAGAAGGCTGAGGAGTGACCTCACAGTGGTCTACAACTTCCTCAAGGGGCGGCAGGGGAGAGGGAGCTACTGATCTCCTCTCCCTGAGGCCCAGAGATAGGACACAAGGAGATGGAATAAAGTTGTGTCAGGGCAAGTTCAGACTGGACATTAGGTTCTTCACTGAGAGGGTGGTCAGTCACTGGAATGGGCTCCCCAGGAAAGTAGTCATGGAACCAAGTTTGTCAGAGTTTGAGTGTCTAGACAATGCTCTTAGTCATATGGTTTAGTTTTAGGTAGTGCTGTGAGGAGCAGCAAGTTGGACTCAATGATTCTTATGAGTTCCTTCCAGCTTGAGAGTTTCTATGACTATGAATATATGTGACCATCATCAGCAAGATACTGGTATGGACAGAGGCAAAGAGAAGGGTAAATCCTTAAGGCACAGATCTCACAACATTACATTTACTTTACCAGAAGCTTTATGTGCATCTGTACAACATGAGCCTTAAGTACAGGAAGATCTTGATCATTTCACAGGGCAAAGCAGCATTCTTGCTCATTCCAGATGGGGTAATGCTATCTTTCCAAAGACAGAAGACAACCAGCTCAGGCAGGATTATTCCTGCCCTGCTTGGCTTTCTTTGCTTTCTCATCACACAATCAGTGGACACATTCCCTAGTGCGAGAGCTTCCAGCTGAGTTACAAATGTGATTGATTACTAACTTGGTTCCTTCAAACTGCCTTAACACATATCCCTTCTGTCCAAAAATAAATCCAGCCAAACAGCTGCTGTGAGGTACAAAGGAATGATACAGCATAAATCCTCCAGGGCACTGCTCCACAAGAGACAGCCACTTCCTACTCCAGTGCTCCATGAGTACTAACAGCCTTCCAACACATGCAGAAAAACTGATGGAAAACAACTTTTTAGCACCAACAGAGTGCTGTCACTCACCTCGCTGGAACAGCAAGGAGGATGGTACCTGAAAACTGGGGAAAAGTGACCATTTGATGCCTTGAAAGACAAAAAGAGACTAACATCTGCCAGCCAGTATCTGCCAGATGTGAGCAGACCAAACTCTGAAATATACACCCTAATTCTTAGTCAGTACCTGGCAAACCAACCAACAAAGAAACCTCAATGTGAGGACCACAAAGGAAAACCAGCATAAAGTCCTAGAGGCCTTAAAGAAACTGAGTCAGGTGAAAGAGGTGTAGAAAGATTTTCCTTGAGAAACAACCCAGGTGTGAGCCAAGAAAGGCTGTGCTGTAATTATGGAGTTGACTGAGCAGCATCTTTGAGTGATCAGTGCTACTCTGAAGTAACTGAGGAAAGCTGCAAACAGGAAAATCACTGATCTGGACTCACCCAGTCTCTTTGTCCCACATCACACACACCCTTGGGTGCCAGAACCCTCAGTGGGCTACAGCTCAGGTTGTAAAGAGCCTGAAGAAAGCTTTTAGGTTATTTATGTAAGCAGTTTCAAGAGGTAGTGTGGGCCAAGTTAGAAGCTCACCACTGCCAAACAGGAAGAACTCACTTCACTTTTTCACCCCAACCACACTCTGCCACTGCTCTTCTGGATTCAATTCTGGCATCTCAGTACAGTAAGACAGTTTGGTAAAATGGCAAAAAAATTGGCCTAGGAGGATAAAAAGAAAATAAAGGACACTTCTGCTGGGTTGACAAGATTGCACACCATCCTGTGATCGAGTCAATCCCAGGAAAAAGAAACTACAAGGGTCAGAGGAAGAAGATTTGCCAGTATAGATGGAGGGAAGACAAGGTAGGGAAGAGCTTGGCCTCTCTGGGCATGGCAGTGTGTTAGCTGGGTTCAGCTCCCATGTGAAGCTGTCTGCTCCCCAGAGCCAAGCTCTGGTACAGCAGCCACCCCTATCAGCCACATCACCTCCTCCACAGAAGCAGCATCAGGGGCACTGGGTGATGTTGGCAGGCCCGATAAAAAGCCTTTCAGCTCAGGGGATGTCCCCACAGCTTTGTTTTGACATTCCAACCCCAAGGATTTCCAGTAACCAAGCATAAAACACATCCTAACATATGGGTATAAAACACAGTGACCAAGAGCTGAGTTCACTCTTTCTTAGTGGTAGTTAAAAGACCCCTTTCAGGGAGTACCTCCATATTTCACAATCTGGCAACCGTTGTACGTTTTAAATTACCAGCTTTTATTTGCAATGCTAGTGCTCGTACTTCTACCCAACTTCCCATTGCAATGTGTGTGTATTTGTACCTTGGTAAATACACATAATGTGTGGGATTTTTTTTTTAATCCTATCACACCAAAGAAAAACTGATCAAGTCTCTGTAAAAGTGTTTTATTTCCAAACCTGAAATTACTGCCTGCAATTAGTGTTAGTTATCCAACAAACTCCATTTCTCAAAGAGTGAAAGTAACAAGTCCCTAAACCTCATCCTAAACGGATGACCTGTAACCCTGTCTGATCCCATGGAGGGAAGGTATAGGTCCTATAATGACAGCTATTAATGAGTTATCCACAGAATATTCCTTAATATAACATGAAGTAACCTACTAAATGTTAATAAAACAGGCATGAAGCAAAAACAACATAAGCGTATTCACACTGCAGATTGACTGCAATGTGTTTGAAATAATAAAAAGTAGAATTCATCCTTTATTCTTTAAGCAAGAACACAGTGCACCTAATCACATGCACCAGTGACCATAATCAGGAAGGGTGCCTTGCTGGCTGCTGCTGTTGAACTCCTGCCTGAGCTGTGACTGAGGCTCCTGTGCTCTCAGCTCTTGTGCAACACAGAGCACATGGTTGTAACACGCAGCAGGTTTTGCTCGACAGCCGCTGGCCTTGTCGTGAGCCAGAACTATCTCCCGGGGGCACGCTCTGCTGTCATTCTGCAGCTGCTGAACTGTCACTGAAGCAGCTCTTTCCTACAAGCCAGCTGTCTAGTAAAACACTGCAACAGCCAAGAAACTCTCTCAGAATAAACAGAGAACACAAGTGAAGTTCACAGTAGCGGTCATGAGACTAAACCTACCTTTTAGTTTTGGTAAGGATGAGTTGATTTTGATTTTGAATCTTTCCAGTGCCAGTCTGCATTTACATGAATGAATATGCCCACCTGGCAGACAAAGCTCAAAACACAACAAAGTAACTTCTTCTTTTTCCAATGAGCTCAAAAGGCCTAGGAGTGAAGATAATAATGGAGCTACACTCAGCCCACCCAAGAGCAAGCTGGGAACTCCCTGGATGCTAAACAAGTAAGGGTCTCAAGATCAGGTCACCCTCGATATCCTCAAGACAAGCCAGTGAAGAGATGATCAATGGCAGTGAATTTTCCATAGGGTCAGAGGAATTCTCATGCTGTCATGTCTCTGTTTTGATGGACCCTCAGCATGCATCTTTTGCTCTGTTGAAGTTCTGCAGGTTGTGCCAGACAAGTAACAAAATCCCTCTCCCCCGGTCAGCACTGATTTTGAATTCTCAGAAGCAGTATTGCATCAAGTGTAACTGAGTCAGTCAGTTCTTCCCAGGGGACAAGATGTTAACATGTTCATATTCCTCCTCATCCTAACTACCAGCACCAAGCAAAAGGAATCCTTTTAATCAAGATGCCCAGTTGCAAACCTGAAGCTGTCTGTCTGATTGACATGAAACACAGCCCAGCAAATACTTTCACAGAGTATCATTCTGTCCAGACCACCCTATGGAAATTTGAAAACAATGACACCTAAGCAAAGAGAGATAGATCAAGAGCATTTGGGAATCTGACCCAAAATCCCAACTACTTCTGGTTCAACTCTGTTTCTATGTTGCTCAATAAACTGCTGGAAAAATCCTCTGTAGTACACAAGGCAACAAAACAGATCCACCAGGCATGAGGTACCTATTTAGGATGGAGCACCCACTGTCGAGAAGAGACAAAATAGAAAGAAAAACGGCACATGTAAGAGAGATGAGTTGGTCAGCTGAAGCGTCACAGCTGGAAATATTCTTTGAGATGTTCCTCAAATGAGCATTTTTGTTTTACAAGGGAGCATGTCCACAAACATACAAAACTTAGTTCGCTGCCTCAGAAGTACCACTAGGACAAACACCCTGTTAGTGCACTGCATACCAACATACAGAAAGGAAAAGGATGCTTCATACTGTCACTCAGCATCCCAGGAATCCTTCAGAACGTTCAGGATTGTGAATGTGTATGCAGACAATACATCCTAGAGAAGAATTTGTTTAAGTAACAATCTTCTCCTTTGAGCACTTACCTACATAGACATTCAACAGTAAAAGCTCTACCCACTCAGTGTCTGTTAGTGATTGCTAAACACCTCCAAAAGGTACCAGTGGTATTATCCTCTTCTGATTCCTCAGATGATGAAGAAACTGAAGAACCTAAAAGACAGGCTAGCTTCATATGCTAGAGGTGACAGAATTTCAGGCAAAAACTGCATGAATCCCCTTAACCATGACCTAAGGGTTGCTTTACTTCTCAAGTCACTTGCAAGAAGCACATAGGTATGGGAGTTGCTTCTGCACATTACTAGTACCAAGTGGGTTGGACCTGAACTTTGAAAAAACTTACATAATGTGTATGGCATAACTCTTTAAGGAGAATGATCTAAAAATAATATCGTTATTAATATTGTGAATTAATGTTACTTGTGATCCAACTTCTGTGTTAAATTTTTTTCAGAACAGGCTGTCTGTCAAGACAGCTACTGAATGTGACTGATAGTTTGGATGTAGCTGCTGTTGGAACTGGAAAGTAGTGCTAACATCCACATCATCAGACTCCCTCTTAGTCTGTCTCAAGGAGTGAGAAAGCACAACAACTATTTAGAAAGAATGGGTAAGAAAGCAGGTCTATCTCTACAGGTCTCACCAAACCATTCAGGTTCAGGTATGGAAAAGCTAGGGGTTCCAAGGCTGCATTGTGTGCTCTTGTATCATTTTGTTCACACAAATGAATGAGAAGGCAAACAACCTAGGAATGAAGCCCTTCATTCTTTTTTCAGTCACACTTCTGACGTTTTGGTGTTTGTCTCTGAACCAAGATTGGCNTCTTTTTTCAGTCACACTTCTGACTTCTTGGTGTACCAAGATTGGTATCAGTAATGGCAAAGCAATATTCTGACAAAGATCATCTGCCACCACTGTGTTGGGAAGTTTCAGAATTAACATGAGTACACAGAATGACAGACACTACCCCACCTGCTACAGATCTTACTGGGGACAGTTCTCTAAAGCATTTATGGGTCATGGTGAGGGGCCATTCTTCTTTTGCCTAAAAGGGATAATTTCTAAGAATGTGCCAACTTCAGATCCTTTGCTAGTGAGCCAGCTGCCTTCTCCAGGGAAGAATCCTGGAAACTGTGTTAATGGTGCGTTTGTACTTGAGGTTTGTCCCCAGTGTGCAGTACACATTCCATGGTGCACAGGCTTCTCTGAAGCAGTTCAAACAAAACACAATAACACAAGACTTGAAGTGACCTTCACAAGATAAGAGCTGTTAAAAGTTTATTGAAAGAATCAATGTCATCAGAGGAAACACTAAATACTAGATGTGAAGACAAAGCAGTGATGCAGCTGCAGAATAAAGAAAGCCTTATGCTCTACCTTCACATCAGCTACAAGTTTGACAGGAACTAAGGACATGCACTGGGCACAAACACGTTGCATCAGCATGTCCTGGGGTGGGAGAAAGCTTGAATACAAGTACTTGAATGTGAGTATCTCTTATACAACATTCGGTATACTACAGTACCAGGAAAGCTAGGTACTATCTCTGCTGCATGTACATGCACATGTTTTGCAGACAAGCTCTACATAAACAGACTTCTACAGTTCTATGATAAATACCTATGATAGTAGTGTTATTACAAAGTGATTGTTAACAGTGTTGTACCTATCGGTACACAAAATACTTTATGTTAGTGTCAGATGTTTCAAACACAAACCCATAACCAAATCACCTGCTGCAATAAAAAGGAAAATTTGCTTCTGTTTTAAAGTGATATAATTTAAACATATGATATTTAGAAAAACTCTTACTGAAATCATCTCTTTAGCTACCTACTGCAAAATTATATCTTGTATAGGAGCTATGTTATTCTTTCAAAACACAACATTTATGCAACATGAATTCTTTATTCTAGAAAACATCTTTTTATGGTTTTCCTCCTTTTTTATGTTTACGGAACACATTTTGTACCATGAAAAATGTGACCAAAAAATGTAAGCAAGACTTAAATACTGAAAGTGATAAATGGGTGTGCTTGGGGGTTCTTACGTTTCACCTGCAGATTACTTCCATGGCTTCAACAGTACTCTGTTTAGCAGAGAGATGGATGTGTGCAAGACTCAGGCTCAGAGTTTTACTCGGAGTTTCAGAAACCTGATCCAAATTTGCACACTATAGTCTCATAGTTAGCTGCTACTCAGACAACCATTCTAGTGATGCTAACCCACTCACTCATATCTTAATTCACTGGATGTTAGATGGCCAAAAGAGAAAAGGGGAAAAGCAAGTCGTCAGTTCTTCAAAAATATGCAATTACAGACAGCAGGTACACACAAACAGACCAGGAATTAGACAGCGAAAACAACAAAAGAATTGATTCAGTTAGAAAAATGGAATTCATTTTGAACACATCACAAAAATTATTTTCCCATGAATGTCAACAAAATACTGTAAAAGAAATGTTGCAAACCTCACTGAAATATAAGTCCTCTACATCTTAAAAGGTTTGGGACGTATAGTGTAGTTTTCAAATATCAAGTAATAGAATTCGGGCAACCTTATTTCACCCTACCTGCTGCCATTTGCCCTTAATTGCTGGATCTCTGATCGACTGGCAATGTCTCTGGATTTGCTGGATGACACCCTGGTAATATACCATAGAGGAGTCATAATTCCCAAGGAGTGCATATTCTCTTCCTTTTTTGGCATTATCACAAATCTCTGCTAAATTCATCTTCACTGGGAAATCTAAAAGAGAACATAATCACCAGAAAAATTTTACATGCTGTAGAATAATTCAGACAGTGACACTTTAGTTTTGTTATTTTTCTCAGCTGAATTGTGTCTTTCTGACGCCATCCCCATCCAGTCCCACTCTTCTACAACCATTTAGCTCTGGAGTATCTCTTTACTAGCCTAAGGTTTCAGATAATGAATCATAACCCTCTTATAGTGATAAAAAGCACAACTTCTTTGCTGCCTTTGGCTCCAATCCTGTTAAATTAATGCAAGAAAATTAAATGCCCTGCCCACACTGAACCTAAAAAACCAAACTTTAATTTGTAGATCACCACAATATATTAGCAGCCATCAACCCATGAATCACAAATCACACGAGGCATTAAATTGCTTTTTATACTGTTGATTACATACATGCCTAAATGTGCCAGCCAGCATCAGGGATGCCTGCACTTCACACTTTCAAGAGCCCTCAACCTAATGAGATTATGATATGGTTGAATGACTGCTCTACTATAGACAAAGTTGAGAGGCTCATTCTGTTTAAATATTCTTTCAAAGTACTCCAACATCCACATGCTAACTTGAATTTTTTCATTAAATTTAACATGTCACTTTGGGATTTATGTCAGAGTTAGCACTCCAAATTTAACATTACTTAGAACAGTGATTCCTTAAGTACAACCTTCCCCTAGTCCTCAAATTGCAGCATGACTTTAAGGCAAATCCATAGCCCAGCTTTTCCCAGTTACCATTCAAGAAAGCAATGTAAAGCACGGGAAAGCAATAACCCACACATTCAAAATTAAGCTGTGTTCTACAGCCAGGTTTGTATTTAAGGTTTAAGATCGAAGCAGTGCCTGCCCTTTCATCTGAATCTCATGTGACTCAAAGTTTAGGTTCTTGCCACAAAAAAGGAGCATCAGCTCCTTTCCCTTGTTCTCTGACTCAGTACGTTTGGGGTCCCTGATATTCACCCAGATACAAACCCCTAGAAATCAAAAATTTAAAATTGCAATTCATAGCTTTGCAATGCAGAGTTGCATTGACCAAGAGGGAGGAGGCCAGTTTCAGAGGGTTGTCCACTAGCTGCATCAAGGGTTTGGCAAGACTAAGGAGCTAGAGAAGAAACAGGGAAGGAGGGAGATAAACAGAGAGTTCATGCTGCACAGCTGAAGACAGCCCATGGTACAGGGGTGCACACAGAAGAAACAGGTGGTAGCAGACAGAAGCCAGAACAGGGAGAAGCAACCTTTTACATCCTAGTAGGTTATAAAAATGTTGGTAGGTTTTATAAACGGACAAGACAAGAGCAAGATGGCATTAAAGATGATGTGTCTTATGCCTTTGTATTCCCCTGTGCTTAGCAAAATTTACACCTCTGACAATTTAAACAGATACCCACATGACATTCATCCTGCCCTGAGCAAACACATGCTCCAGCTCCCCACGGTGCCAAACTGATGGTCCTTACTGCTGCCTGCAGCTGCATACCAGGTCTGCTCCGCTGCCTCGTCACTCCTGCTCCCTGCAACGAAGCCAGGGAAACCTGCCAACTTCACTTAAACCCACAGGTCACACAGCTTCCACGTGGCTGAAGACTTTGATGGCAAGAACATGCTGCTACCCCATGGCTGACACTCCACCAAGCACAGTAGGACATACTTGGGCTTTACTCGTCCTCACTTGTGCTGCACATTCCAGCTTGCACAGCACTCCCACTGGCTGTTGTAAACTCCTGGGTAGGAGAAAATCTAAGGTGAAAAGGGCGACAACCCTAATTTTGTTTCCTGACATAGGCAGGATACAACATTATCAAGATCTAAATCTGAGGCAATTAAGAGCATTTAATTTTTAAATACAGAAGATCATAACTAATAGTGATGTCACTCACATTGCACTGGAAATGGATAAAATGATGGGAAGTGCAGATAGGTTATAACCCATTCAGATCTGATGAGTCAACTTATAAATGAAAAGAACACCATCTGGGGCAGAATTCATTGATCTGTCTTCAAACACATCCAGGTTAGGATCTGCTACACAACAAGCCTGTTGCTGTAAGGAAAACAGCCCTCAAATCTCTGGAGGTTTTCCCCTTATGTAGTGAAAGAGAGAGAGTAAATAAAACATTTCTAAGGAACTGCTGCATTCAATTCCTAGAAATCCATTAAACAGAACATGTACTTACTTTATAATCTCTCGTGCCCTTGTTACAGCTAGTTCCCACCCAATGGGCACATTTAACTCTTTTGCCTTAAGAGGGCTGACACTCACATCCAACTCTCCTTAATTCCAGAAGAGTTCCCTGCTCACCAGAGGAGACAACCTCCTCATCTCTGTGGTGGAAGCTGGGCTAATCCACGGGCAGCAGGCAAGGTGTAGGAGCCACGCAAACATGTGCCCATTTCAGGAGAGTGGTTAGACATGGAATCTGGGAAGTGGGATGCAGAGAAAAATTTACATAGTCTTAAAACTGTAGGAGTAAACCAAACAACACTCTCCCATTTCCTCCAGCTACCAAGAGTTTGGGGGCTTCTAGCCTCATGTTGGTGATGTAAAAGCTTAAGCAAGAGCTTGATGTTGTGTCATGCTGGAGAGCTTACAAACATTAACAGCACTGAAACTTGGAGCATACAGGGAGCCTGGTGGATGTACACTTACGTACCTACCGAGCAGTCAATACCTCCAGAGCTAGACTGACAAAAGCCTCTGGATCTTTCTTGTGGATTCAGGCACTTCAGTTTTTACTCATCACCTACCCTAGACACCAAAGCAGGCCACATAGCTTGAAAACGTGAGTATAACATCACCCATGCACCTGAGCCATGTTTGAAACAGCAGCTGTAGCTCTCAGTGCTAAATCAGTGCTGCCCTGGAATCCCAGGCAGTTCTCTGAGATTCTACTGCAAAAAATGTGGCTATTTAAAACTAATGCTAAAAATGGTTTAAACAAACTACAAACCTCTTATACACACCAGTGATGGTAATGTTACTTCAGAATAACCAAAGGAAATCAAAACAAATATGTCCAAAAATAAGGAAAAAATTTTTATTTTTAGTAAAGAATTCCTACCTGTGTTGTTTTCTGGACATCCCACTCTTCAGTGTTATGGATGGGAAGGGAGGAAGAAGTGGCTAGAACTAGGTGAGGGATTTTTTTGTGTTGTGTATTTATTTTTTATTATCTGTTCTACATTATATTATAGAGTTCATACAACAAAGGAAACATTCAAGGAACCAGAAATACAGAAATCATAAATAGTGCATTTTGTTGTTCGTTACTTGGGGCTTTGTTTAGATATTTAGTTTTCCTACCATACCACAGCCACATCTTTTAAGGAAATATACAGCAGGGACAACTGTTGGCAAGTACATTTAGAACAACTTATACATTACTTGTGACACCAGCTTTTCATTCTATCATTGTGTGGCTCTTTCTTGCACTGGACCGTAACAGCTTCACTGAACGTCAAGATATCCTTGGAGATCCCTTAGTTCACGGATCATTGACAAGAAGAGACATTACAGACATTCATGTCGGCAGAGCTGCCACACATGGGGTCTTAAGCCCACTTGTTAAAAACCCTGCAGCAGCCAGGCTAAAAGGTCACAGGGGATATTAATCTCTATTCTTTGGAGCACAAGCTGAGCTGATCCCTATCTGGGGTCAGAAAAGAATTTTTCTCCCAGAACTAAACACACAATTGAGCAAGATCCAAAAGACAGTCTCTATTTTAACATTAAAGCATTATACACGCGGAAACGTATCCACGGGCAGATACAGTGACTGTGAATGATAGGCAAAGGGGGACAGTTTGCATAGCACACAATTCCAAACTTCTATGCAACACCAGTGGGAATGCATACAGGGCGAGTGACCCCCTTCAACCCATCTCCCTCAGCACTACCTCACCACAGTGTTACCAGAGGTAACAAATGCCCTCCCCTATTAAAGGGGTCTGTAGCAGGGCTTTTCCTACTGCTTGATCCTGAACATTACTCTGCAAGTGCCAAAATGGACGGCATCTGCTCTCTTTACATGTCTCTTTTATGCATGTGTGTTGACACAACCAGTGACACAACTGCGTCCCATTTTCTCCACAAGCCCTTGACTCTTGCACAGGATGGATGACTCTCATTAAATGAGCTGTTACTCACTTTTGCTTTACTCTCATTGTGTCAATAGTCACATCAAGCCTTATTTAATACCTGCTAATAAGACTTCTCCCCAAATCAGCTATTAATTCCTCACTGATAGGGCCATACCATACCTGCATTTTTCTGGATGTGTGTCTTTCTCTGATCAAAACTTTACCCAAGCAAAACAAAAATATTCCACAGCTCCCTGAGATTTCTGGACATATGCTCTCATGTCTTGGCAGCCCTGCAGTACTGCTGACTGGACAGCTGAACATCTGGAAAGGCCTGGACATACGCTGATGGAGATTGGTTACTAATTCTGTTTTTCATTTTCTGTAAATCAGACGTGCATGATGTTGGGCAATGTAAGAGACCTAACTAATGTCACAAGACAGAGAGTCACAGTTAGGCACCATCTTCTGAATACAGTGCTGAGGTATGACTGTACATTTTCCACTTCTACAAGACAGGTCCAGGATGACTCCCTGCCACCACACAACCCCAGAACAGGTCAATTGCCACACAGAGCAAAGCAAGGAAGTGAATTCCAGTGTTAAGATGTTTTGATTTTTGGATTTATCCACTTTTCACGTGCAGAGCC
The DNA here is from genome assembly GCA_013400975.1 of Atrichornis clamosus. Lineage (NCBI taxonomy): Eukaryota > Metazoa > Chordata > Aves > Passeriformes > Menuridae > Atrichornis > Atrichornis clamosus. Next base: position 4,139 of record WBMZ01011615.1, on the reverse strand, counting down.
TAAGCAATAAACTGAAGTTGTTCTTTCCTCAAATTCCTCTTACTCCTTGGAAGCTTTTCCTTACAGTTAATTGAAACCTGCCCTTCTTAAGGTTAAGGCCATATTGGTTTTGTAAGCCAGCTTTGACCAGTTTCAAACAGCTTTCTCTGCCTCGATTATGTCTTCACTTAAAATAGCACAATGATCCTATTTTCTATTTTCTCTTCAAAGTTGTTAAAATAGAGACTATAACAATATGACAATGCTTTAACTGAACAAGCATAAACAATAACACTAATTGAATGTTGTCAGAGGAAGAAAAAAGTATTTTTCCCTGCATGACGTGATTCCTACTAGAAGCCTACAGAAGTCTATTTCTAACTGAAATACAGACTATATTTTTTTCATGTGCTTGATGTATTTTATTTATTTCTTAAGAATAAGTTATTTTGAAAATGCAATCATTAAAAAAAATTTGAGTGATAAAGATTATCCCTTTTATTTTGGACTTGAGTGGAGAGCAACTGGTCTTCATTTCTAATAATTAACTGCCCCTGTTCAGAAGCAATCGCTGATGCTGCAGACAGTTATCAGGCATTACACTTGCATGACAAAAACAACATTTTAACTGATCATTGTCAGATAAAACACAAACAAACATAACACAAACACAAACATAAGGCTTGCCAAGTTCCATAGCCAAATCCATCTTTCCCTGTTAACATGGCTTTGTTTAAACATGCAGCTGTGGTCCCATGGACTGGTGTGGAAGATAGTGATCATACCTCACAGGGTCACAACTCCTGTAAAAAATATATCTGTAAGAAAGAATGTGGTTCTGTTCCAGCAGATTTGAATTTAAACTACATTCAAAAGAATCAAAGACGAGACGTGTGCTATGCCAGTACTTTTTTTTCCTTTTCCTGTGTGCATTAGCAGTGGCAAGAGTGGCTGTAACCCCAGCAGCAGCAGTAGCATTAGGGTTGCAGCAGGAAATGTCATTGGAGTGTTCATGCCCTGTGCTTCTTCAAAGCCAGATAAAACATACACACACATACCACGGGCCAGGAAACCCAGCACCAAGGGATCTCTCAGTTCAGTTAACTGCTTTCTGCCAACTGTTTTTTGGCTTCTTTGCAATAGCAGGCATGGAATTAATGGGGAAATGTATATGGAAGTGGGAAGGAGAAGAAGCATCAAACTATTTTTTTTGTGCAGTCTTCTGAGAGTTAACTTGAAACAGAGAGGTACCTTAAATGCAAATGAAAAAAAAAATCTTCAAATGAAGTAAAGACATTCAACACAAGTTAAAAGTTAAACGCATAAGAAACCACTAACAGGTGGTCAGTGTTTTAATTAAAGATTGATTTAGAGATTTAAGTGAGAGATTTCATTAGTTTGGTAAACCAAATAGAAAGCATCCTGGAGAATGAAAAGGCCACTTGCAGAGCCTTTGAACTACAGTTTTCTGAAGCACTAGAAAGAGGAGAATCAGAGATGGCTGTGCTATTCCTAAAACTGACTGCAAGCCATATCCTTCTCCAGGCACCTCATACACCAGCTTCAGATACATCCATACCATCATTTGGGGTAATGAGGTGTTCATCAGCAAGGCTAGGTAAGAGAAATGAAAACAGCTCACACAAATGCTGTGGGGCACTCTGGGGAGCGTAACTCCATACACACACAGGTCAGACAGCAAGAGGCTTGCCAGCTTCTGTTCCATCTTAGCGCTGCTGGACCCAGGCTGGCCCCACACATCTCTCTCCTCTCCAGCACAGCCTCCAGGGCTTCTGCCGTTAATATCACATCAAACCCAAGCCCATGTTCAGGTGGGACCAGCCCTGAGGTGGATCAGTCAACCCCACCTCTGACAGGAGGCAGGGCCCAGATAGCTGAAGGATTCTGCAGGGCCTCTCTGGAGCTCAACAAAGTGGAACTCAGCCCAAGTCAATAATCCCTCTGGTCCTTTGTGGAGCCACTAGCTCCTCTGCATATCATGTGTGTAAGCACTCCTGGTAGTGCAAACATGCCATCAAAATCTCCCAAGATGGGTCTGTGCAGAGCCAGCTTGGGTTCTAAGTGTTTATTAGGTCGGGCTCTGTGCCAAGAAAGGCAGTTAAACTGCTCCTGCACCTGGCCCTGGACACAGCACACCCATGGTGCCCCCACGCTCCAGCTCACGAGCCCTGCCAGACCACAGTCAGCTCCACAGACTCAGTTCTGCTGCTGCTACATTCCCAGCTCAGCCAATTTGCAAACCAGATAAAGTTTCAATGAATAATTGCAGGTTTAATAGACTCATACATGTGTTTATAACCCTGACCCATAAGGTCAGAATTTCGTGCTGAATACTTTTCCACCTTTTGAAATCCCCTCTGAATTTCAAACAATTGGCTCTTTAGGACTAAGAATGTGTATTACTTAAGTAGAATCTTGCTCTTTAAAACTGTTCTAAAGATGAGTGTATATTATTTTAAATATACATTTATATGGGTATTGCTGTTAGTGCTACAGATGTCAAGTCTTCAGATTTCTCAGCTCATCCCCAGAAGTATCAGCTTTTTTAAAAATTTCAATTATTTACACAGAAAGCCAGGTAAAGGCCTATTATTGTTTTCTTGTCTTCCATTTACTTTTCTGTACTGAGATTATGATTAGCACAGGGCAGAATCCATTTCTCCCCATTCTCTGCTCAAAAGCCCAAATCTCCAAGAGCAAAGCATGCTGAAAGCATGCTGCAGCTGCAACGGTCACTTCTGCATTCTGGCAAGAAGCTGCAAGAAGCCTAAGCCTGCCTAGGATATAGCTGACATAGGGGTGGGAGGGAAAAAGGAAAAAAACCCCAAACTGTTCAACAATCTGCAACTGCAATAAAAATCAAACATCCATTGGAAAGAAATACATCTCTGTGAAATGTGAAACTGTAGTGGGAATTCAATATTCACATACGAGCGAGTACTAATGCACTGATGCTTTTAAGATACAGATTTTCAGGAAGAAAAAATAACACCCTCTAATATACCAATCATATACATGTATATTTTAAGTATGATATGGAGAGAAACCGTAATTTTAATCCCTCTCACGGCTGTTGGAGAATACAAGATAAAGAGTAACACTAGAACTGATAGCAGAGGAAACGGAGAGAGAAAAGGGACAAATGCCAGTACTGACATCATGACAGAAATTTGGGGGGAAAAAATAGAAATGTAGCAAAATAGTTTTTTAAAAAGTAACACTGTGTCTAGACCACCTAGTGCAACAAGTTCAACAGAGCCTAAGCGTAGCAGGACACGTGAACTGGAAACTATAAACTCAGGCTGGGTGGGCAAACTTTCCAGGGCTCCCTCTGACCACTGCCTCCTTCGCACCCATTTCCCAGCCTCCGGTTTGCTCTGCCTTCTGCACAGCCCTCCCCTTCCATCTGCTCCACCACTCCTCCTCCAGCACATCTCTCCCCTTCCATCCATATCCTCCTATGTTCCAGTGTGCCCCTTTCCTTGTATTCCTTCTCTCCTCCACTGGTACCCACACGCCCCCCAACGCATCCTCCCCTCACCGCAGGTACCCACCCGTGTTTCTTCCGCACTTCCCCCGCCATTCACTCCCCTGCACCCTCTGCAGCCGCACACCCACCGCACACCCCTCCGCTTCGCTCCCGTGCGCCCCGCCCCGCCCCTGCGCCCACCCCCCCAGACGGCCCTGCCACACCGCTCCTCCCGGCCCGGGAGCGGCAAAGGGGCTTCTCTCCCTCGCTGTTCTCGAGGGATGAGTCGCCTCGCTGCCCTCGTTCTGAGTGAGCCTCCCCGTCCCCATGGGGGTCTCCTCCGCAGTACCCATCTCCCCCCCTCCGCCCATGGTGCTGGGGGCTGTAGTTCCCTCCCCCCGTCTGTCTCGGCAGCCCCCAGCGCCCGGCGGGGGGGCGCAGACTACACTTCCCGGCACGCTCCGCGGGAGCGGGGGGCTCTCCCCCCGCCCTTCGCCAGCCTCTACCGCTGGTTCCCCCCCCCATCCCCGCCGCCTCTCTCAGCGCGGTGGGGTCCGAGCCGCCGCCCGCCGCGGGCAGCAGCGACGTGAGGGGCTGCCCCGTTCCCGGGCCCTGCCGTTACCTGGGAGAGCCGGGGGTGCGTGTCCGCGGGCGGGAGCGGCGCGGGGAG